>CM066033.1:3710090-3987141 GCA_033557465.1 Ichthyophis bannanicus | reverse complement strand
TCAGACCTCACAAGAAGAAAATAGTGTGAATGTATATCCAGAACCGTGTTTGAGATATGTACCTAGTCAAATATATCCACAAATCATGTAATGAAAGGAAAGCAAACCTCAAACAGTGCTGGAAACAAGGAAGGGAAGAACCGGGAATTGTCATGCCACTGTACCCCTGCAGGGAACCCCACCACGCCATGCTTTTGTCGGCCCAACTCTGGGCCCTGCTATCATGTGAATGTGTACCTGACAGGCGGGTGGATCTGTGGAGGCATCAGCGACATCACCCACACACCAATATAGTGATGGCAGCAGCCAAGATGTTCTGTACGTAAACAGGCTCAGGTGGAAAGCACACACTCACACGGCTATTACACTGAGGGTGCTGTATAGGGCACCATACAAGTCACAACCGTGGGGTAAAGGTAAACTGTGCACTGTTCTGCCCGTGCACCCTATAGGGCGTGTTACAGAGGTCCCACAGGTCATGCCATAGGGGATCCGATGATGGCACCTTGAGGAGGTCTGCACTGTGAGGGTGGTGCTGCTGTCAGCACCAAGGTAATGTAGAAAACTACAAGATGCCCCCCAAAGGGTCAACAAATTCTCCATATGGGGTCTGAAATACATGGACATAGGGGCCCCCACAGGTAATGAAATAGCTAGAAGCCCATATGGTGCCGTGAAAAGTACACAGTCCAAAGAATGGGGTGGCCAGCGCATGGAGCAGAACTGTGAAATGCTACAAAAAAAAAAAAAAAAAAAAAAATAAAAAAAAAAAAAAAAAAAAAAAAACAAAAAAAATCACAACACCAGACCACCAGCAATTGCCCCATGCACATACAAAGAAAAGCCTGTTCAATGAAACAAAACAAGGTTATCAGCAAAACAAGGACATATGGCAACACAATCAGACCGAGGTCAAGATCATTACCAAATATAACAGGCCCATTAACATCACAGACCAGTGTTTTCATAAACCGAAAAAAAGCCACTGGCCGAAATCAAAAGGCAAACACGGAACAATACTATGAATTATGTGCGAAAGAACGAAATATGCAGATGGCTGTACCAACAGAACCCACAACTACCAGACTGCAAAAGAAAAAGTGCGCCATGTCACCACCCAAAAGTGACAGCTGGGGGGTATAAGGATATGGGTGTTGTAAGCAAAAAACATTCTTGGTTGCACTGACACATGTACATGAGCAGTTTCGAGAGGGAAAATATGAGGGGGTAGGCCCCCCCACAGCGTCCTTCCCAGAATGGGCCCAAATGAATGTGTGCGTCACTGCAATAATAACCAGGAAAAGACAGTAAGACAAAACCCCCCCCCCAACAGTGTGCCCAAGAAGAAGTATGAGAAAAGATGACCATTATGGGTCCCCCGAGAAGGGTGCCCCCAATGATAAAGTAGACATATGAGGTACACACGGATACTAAGGAGTTCAGAAGTGGAACCCTGGCTCACAGAACCATGTGGCACGGTGTCCGCCAAAAATGGGTGTAGTGTTGGACAAAGGTTCAGTGTGCCCTCGGGGACTACAAGTGGTGTCTGCAGGACCTGCAGAAACCTGCGTGCAACAGAGGACAGATGTAGTACTAACCCCACCTCCCACAGAAAACCACGGTAAAGAAAATGGATAGGTTGACCTGACCCGAGGGACAGGAGGGAGCCTACTGGACCCACATCACCTGTGGCACACCATCCATGTGGTCCAGGAAGCAGCGCAGACAAAACATGTTCTTGCTGCCAAAAAGCAAACACAAACAAAGGGGTTGTTTTGGCCAACCTAGAGTACTAGAAACAAATTGTGTGTGCGCAGCTGAGGAGGAAAAAATGTGTCATCCTGTGTGGGCGGAGGTGGCCAGAGGAGTGGCCCCTGCCCATGCAGGGCAGGCACAGGCCCGCCCAAGAACACCGAGATGCAATGGCAGACAAGTGTAGCAGTGTAGGATATGGGGTGACAGTGCACAAGCAACATACAGGGGGACATGTCACATCACACTGATGGCAGAACTAGAGTACCAAACGGATGATAACCCAACGGTGATGAGGAGATTAAGAGCGGGGCAGGACCTTAAAAGCAAAGAGATGACTGTTACAGTGACCACAGGTTAAACCAGTGAAGAAAAAAGACCTAAAAACGTGTGAACAGTAGAGAGTGAAAAGCCCTGGAACACTAGGAGGTAAAAGCGCAGCCAGGAAAAGAATCAAACCTACCGTACGAACACCAGTAGGCTCAGAAAGAAATGGCATGCAGGACATTACAACAGCATGTCCTCCATACAATAACCACAGCTGTGTGGTGCACAGTGTGAGGGCACGCACAAAGGACCTAAACAAGACTTTCCCCACACATTTCTGAGCAGGGTTCCACAGCCAACATCACAGCGTCCCCACAGGTGGGAATGGGGAGGGGTACCTATTGATGGAAACCGGTCCCCATTACCACGACCCACGAAATAATCCATTCAAGTGACAAACCCAAATGACATGAATCAGGGGAGAGTGACAAAGTAAGGGCCTGAAGGGGTCAGGGGTCAATGGAGAGCCATGTGGATTGCTGTGGGCAAGGGACAAGCGAACGTAAATGAGGAGCAAATGTTCCCCTGACCAAACAGTTGAGTGATGGGCTGGCCCGGGACCAAACGGCAGCAGCGGGTCCCCCATGTAAACAGGCAGGCCCTGTCACATGCCCCGCCACATGTTGGTTTTGACAAACCAAAGCTAAGGGTGAAATGGGGGTTGGTAGTGGGGCCATAGAAGCAGTCGCAGCACCATAGGAGCAGCGGAGAGTAAGCAACATAAATATGGGTCAGACCATGGCGACAAGGCAATGCAAAACCGCAACTGTATTTGCCAACTCACCCGAGTCACCTTCCTGTTTGCAGGTTTTTTTACACACAAAACCCCACATGTAGCACAGCATCTGGGCATTATGATCTGCAAAGTCCTTGGGTGCCCCGGAAAGCAGAAGGCTACATCCTGGGATGGCAAAAAAACCACGATCAGACATGTTGACAAATGACACAGTACTGCTTGCCACAATCCCTAACATCCTTGCCCACACATGGTTAACCCGGATAAACGTTCACCAGCAGAAAGCAGGAACTTACAGGAGGAAGAGCTCCCCTAATCAGATGTTGCCTGGCCGCCATCCCTCAAGCACGTGTTGTCAACATTGGCCAGGTGCAGGTAGTGGCACACATGGATCCACCCCAAGATCCTCAATGTAAATATCGCCTGGAAACATTGGTGCCTGCGAGCAAGTTGTGGTAGGATGCCAACAGGCTAGTAAGGATCCTTTGCCACAGTCAAGGGCCCGTACTGTAAGGCCCCGCCAATCCTATCCAGATACCTGAAGCGACTTTTGAGAACGCCAAAGGTTCGTTCAATGACTGAGAGGCTGGAGGCATGGGCCGCATTGTACCGCATCTCTGCACCTGTCCGAGGGAGACACACAGGGGTCAGCAGCCAGGCGCGACACCCATATCCTGCATCACCTGCAAACAGAAATGGAAAGTAAGGCACATGTGAGAAGAAGAAGACCTATGGAAACCATGATGTAGCAATGCACAAATGGAAAGCAGGGAAACATGGTCACACACATATGACGGCACAGCATTGCACACAATTGTGGTGCACCAGAGTCTGCATCTGGGAGATCAAAATCACACTGGCCGGTACAAAGATGGTCAGGTGGGCAAGTCGCTGGGACATGATGTGATATGTCACACAGGGGATATGTCAGTGTACCACAACCCGGGTGGGCAAGGTGGGGGTGTCAGCGCAGACAGGCCAAAGCAACAGTCATGCAGCAGACATGTGTGATAGCAGGTTCACACATACACCCTGACACGTGACACCCCCTACATGGCGGATGAGTAGGCCACATACACCCTGTACAGCTGGTCTATGGTCCTGTTCCCCAAGTTCCCCAAAGCCCCCCCCCCTCCGGCTGGCACATGCTCAATCCCGTGGCACATTGGGCATGAGATGGACACAACACACAGGCCGACATATGTGAAACCTTTGCCCCATGCATGCCCCGAATGACCATGAAAAAGGATGATAGCGAAGTAAACAGCTAAGGCAGGGTAGAGACAACACTACATGGGTGCGGGGTGACACAGCTGATCAAGAATAGGCACATGGTAGGCAAGGGGATGTGTGTGTTGCCGCACAGAGGTACGTGAGCACAGTCCAGGTGACAGGGCGTGCTGTGGTCACAGTCCCAGAATAGTCAGCACAAGGACACAACAGCATCATGTCATGCATGCAGAGGACACAGTTGACAATGGGTGCCCCCGTGAAACACATATGGTCGTTACACACAGGATGCGGGGAATACCTACCCTGCAGGACATAGTCCTCATATTGCCCGGCCTCAAACAGGCCAAACAGTGCTGAGTTCTGCAGGATATAGGAGTCATGGGCTGACCCTGGGAACCGCGGGACCACATTCAGGATACGCATACCTGCATCACAGACAACCTGCACATTGAGGGACTGGACGTGTTTGCGGTTGCGGTACACAACCTCCCTGTCACGTGGTGGGATGAGGGCAACATGTGTGCAATCTATTGCAACCCATCACATGTGGTATCCCTGCAATCTGCTGGAATGCATGTCCCAGGGCCACCCAATGTTGCCTACTGTTGGGAATGGCAATGTAATTCCCAACCCGGCTGACCATGGCCCGCAGTACCTGGTGGAGGCAGCGAGAGAACGTTGGCCGACTCATCCCACCCACTGTGGCCACTGAGGTTTGGAAACAGCCAGAGGCAAAGAAATGTAGGGCAGCAAGGAACTTGGCCATTCCCGGTATAGCATGTGACCGGGCAGTCAGGGGCTCGAGGTCAGGTCTTAGATCCTCATAGAGCTCCCTAATAGCCCCTGTGTCCAGCCGGTAGAGGGAGATCACCTGGTCCTCCTTGATGTTCTGTAGCATGGCCCTGGGCCTGTAGAGGCGTTGCAGGTGTGGCCGCCCCTCAGGACGCCTACGGCGCCGTTGTTCCACCACACCCGCCTTGTGGACCCTCCACAGCTGTAGGCCTGTGTTGCATCGGGTGAGGACCCATGCCCAGGGCCTCAGCCCCAGGGACCATCATCTCCCTCAGCCGGAAAGCGCAGCCCAGCTAGCTCCAGCAATGCAATGACTGCACCACCTGCATTCACAGTCTGAGCCATGATAGACAAGGGATGTGGGACAGGTGGCTGTGAAATAGGGTACAGGGCGGGAACACAAATCACACAAACAATACAACACCTGGTCAACCAGGAACATCCACACACCCAACACCCTGTAGTCAGCAAAATCCTGTAGTCGGCAACGTAGCGCGCGAAGGAGCGCGCGTACCCCCACATTGCTCCCGAGAAAAGCCATTCCGATAATAACCAGCTCCCTGTGACAGAGCATAGTGTAAAGGTACTGCGAGGTATACACCCTACCAAATAAGGAAGACGCCAAGATGTCACAGAGACGCCAACCGTGTTTCACATGCGCGTACACGCAACACACGTACCACGTAATGTGCCAAACAAGACGTGACCAGCAGCCAACGCGCGTGGTTATGCGCAGAACAAATATACACGGGTACCCAAGAGAAAAGATATGTCGTACTTACCATCACAACATGCATTGTAGGAGGAGGCCACGTGTTAATGTGTACATCGAGGGATGAATTTCTGGAGAACAGGCGAAAACCATGCACAGTGCGTCACGTAGGGCACATATTTGCATTACGTCCGTGCGTGCACAGGGGGAGGAGAGCGTGATCTTAGGCGCGCACGCAACGCGCGTACGCAACGTGCTCAGAGCCACACCCACATGGGACCTATATAAAGCTGGGGAGGACAAAATGGCATGCACTTCAGCACACAATCTGGATGAATATGATAAGCCAGATGTCTGACAGTGCCGGAGCAGAGCAGGTGCCATCGATGGACACCCCCAATGAAGATAGTGAGAGGCCAGGCACATCAGGTGTACATGGAACACCATGTTCACAGGGCACTGCCACAAGGGGGCAGAAGAGGCACAGGCCCACCCTCCCTGAGGAACTTCGCAAACGAGCAGTACGGTTCAGCCAGGAGGAGAATGACCTACTCCTCACAGCCATTCTGGAGCGAATGACCTTCTGTTCGGTCAGCTGAGCTCAACAACAACTGGTGCAAACACGTGCTAGGGTATGGGTGGAGGTACAAGCGGAGGTGGCAACCGCAAATGGGCCACACAGGGATGTTGAAAGCATACGTAAACGATACTGCGACATCAAAAGGAACATCAGGAATGAACTGGGACGAGAGCGGAGAGGGGCCCAAGGCACAGGAGGGGGCCCAGCACAGGTCACCAACCTGAGTCCACTAGAGCGGTGCTTGGCGGAGCACCTGGGCTCAATGTACATACATGGCCTTCCCCCAGAGTTGGACACAGCGCACCAAGGTGCAGGTAAGTGTTTGAGTGATCTGTACCAGTGGGAGCCTGCAAGCGCACATGTGTGTGGGTGACCAAGGGTGGACTGGGGTGTAGGTGGCATGATTGTGCAATATGAGGACCCAGGGGGCAGCACAGGCATACAACCAGCCTCTGGGCCATGACCCATTGGGGGAGAGATGTCCATGGTGGTCAGGGAGTGGAATGGCACAGTGGATGTGTGCTGTGTCAAGGGGAAAGGTCCCACAGTACCAGCAGGGGCTGTCAATGTGTAGCAGTGGGGAGGGTGTAGGGCTGGTGGGGGCAGCATGGCCACACAGGTGTTTGTGGACATGGATGACAGGACAGCACTATGCACCTGGGTTGAACAAGGACTGTGTATGCAGGGCTGATAGCGTTGACGGGGCTGCATGGGGGGCATGGTAGCATGCACTGGGGGGTGGTCACTTGACATCGCAGGGCAACGGCCCCTCTTGGCAATGGGGAATAGGTGAGGGGGGGTGGGGGGGAGGGGCCCCCACCAGGACCCATGTGGCTCACCCACACACATGTGCTCTCAGGGGAGTGGGATGGGTGCAGACAGGCAGCCCTGCCGCATATGACCTATATGATCTTGGGTCCCACAGGTGACATAGCTGCCATAGATGCAGCTGAGGAGTCGCATGGGGACAGCCAGCCCTGGGCGTGCACCCCCATGGACACAGTGCCGGAGGTGTCCAACGTGGAGGCAGGAGCTCCCCCAACCCCCCCCCCCCCCGGTGAGGACAGTGGGACCATCCCTCAGCCAGCCTGTGGAGGGGACACGCACACCGATGGCGCCACCGGGAACGCGTTTGCAGAGGCAGGGCAGCAAAACTGTCTAAATAAATAAAACAGTGCTGCGGCGCTGTCCGCCGTGGAAGATGTGATCCAGCAAATGCAGGCGCACACCACTGAGGCACACAGGGATGCGGAGGGCGAGTCTCAAACTGTGTTCTGTTGACAATGCGTCTGCAAAGGTAGGCGATTAGTTTCACGACACCAATGCACTACCTGCTGTCTCCACAGGTATACGGAATTTACTGCGTGTGTGTCTGCGGGAGCAGCGGCAGCAGAGGCATGCGCTACACAGACACCATCGTATGATGTCCAGGGTTATGATGGGGGTCCCGAGGCTTGTTGTAGCTGCAGAGAGCATTGCTGAGAGCCTGCAAAGCATCGCAGCACACATGGGGGTGACGCCACCACCACCACCACCACCTCCCCCCCCCCCCGTGGACGCAGCGGCAGCAATGGCGGCAGCAGAGCCACCATCATCACAGGGTGGGAGGGGCTGCACAAGGCGTGGCAGGGGCAGGGGCCGGGGGAAATAAAACGCATAACATGCGGATGAAGCACATGTCATGTCTCCTGTGTTGTTTGGGGGGACAGTGGTACGCACAGCCCACACGTGCATGACCCTGGGGCGTGCCCAATGGGAACTATTATGCCAGACGGTGTAGACACCGACACTGCTGTGCCCAGCATGGGATGCCCCACTTGCTCTTGGGCGCACACCAGCAGGCACACACTACCCAGCATTTGCAGCCAACATCTGTTCCCCGCATCCTATCCCTGTGTGCAGGGGGGGGCATTCGGTCATGGGCTATGGGGGGGAAAGGGCATGACATTAGGTGGGCTGTGGGTGATGGGGGGGGGTTGGACTGGTAATGGGCTGTGGGCTGATGGAGGGGTTCGGACGGGCAATGGGCTATGGGGGGCTGACTGGGAATGGGTTGATGGGGTTAGGACTGGAAGTGGGCTGATGGGGGGTTAGGACAGTAAGTGGGTTGATGGGGGGGGCTAGGACTGGTATTGAGTTTGGGGGTTGCTAGGACTGGAACTGGGCTGATGGGTGGCTAGGAATGGATATGTGCTGCTGCAAGGACTAGAAGGGAATGGATGCTGGGTGAGGCTGGAACTAGGAGGGAGCTGATGTTGGGGGTGGATCAGAATGGGATGGGGCTGGAAGTGTAAAATGGAGAGGTGGAAAATATGTTGTGTGGGAGGGAGAAAACATCTCCAATTGGCCGGGTATTGGGTGAGTACCTGGGGATTGGGGATGGAGGGGTAAGAGTTGAGTGGATGAACTAGGAATGCGGAAAGAGAATAATGAGAAGGATTAGTATGTAAAAGCAGATGTAGCGAGAGAATGGTAATCAACTACAAGAGAGAAGAAAGGACACATGGACAGCAGACGATGGAGAGTTAGCAGAGGACACGAAGAAACCACGAGAAAATGGCTGGAACACTTGCAGCTGAAGAAATTGCACAAAAGGTAGACACATATCCCTTTGTATTGCATTTCCTATCTGGAATAGGTCAGCTCTGGTAAATGTGCATCATTAACGTCTGCGCTTTGTTTAATACAGGTGCAAATTAATGTCTAGTTTTATTTCTACAGTGTTGTACATTCCAAGTTAGGCTGTTGTGATTCCCAGTTTAATGGTTGTCTTCCTGTTTCGAATTAGTGATTACCTGTTTGGTGATGGTGTATGTTCTGCATGTGTAACTGAGCGGAGGTGTTCTGTTTAAATGATTTCAATGTGACATTGCCACTTGTTCTCTCTCCCCAGTGGTTCAGGTATTGTGGTTCTGTGAAATGTGTTGGTGTAATATTTGCAGTGTTACCTTTTGATTGGTAGAGTATGGTGCTTAGTGAGTCCTGGTATTGCTGTTAGGATACAGCGGGTTTGCAATGGGTTTTACATGGGCAGTGTCCATTAGCCCACCTGCTGTGTCCATGCCATCCACCACCCTGGTCTGCACCCATCACAGATGCTGCACATAGCCTTGCAGGTGCCACCACTGCTGACCCCTGGGCACAGTTACATGTCTGTGCATTGCTACATGTGGTGGCACCAGCCCATGTAATGGCCGTAGTATCGCTAGACGCATGACATGTGTAGAGTACCCTGCACGCTCCCTTTGTATCTCACACTGACACACATGTGTGTGTCCTCATGTGTCTCTCACACAACACTGACCCATAGCACAGAGGGATATCTGGACAGCACAGTTAACAGGTAATAATGTCAAACTTTATTTACAGAACAACTTGGGGGTGGGGTTTTTCATTGGCCAACATGCGAACTTCGCTGTCAAACAGCCCTGCTGCCCTCCGTGTATGGCACAGGCCGGGTGTGTACTGCGTATCCATGCGCTACACACCCCGGGGACCCCTGTCACATGGTGGCTGTTCCGGCGCACCCCCAGCTACGCACTCCTCCAGCAAGCGTAGCCGGTCAGCCACCATGGTCAGGGTCGCCAGGACCTGCCTCATGATAAGGGCGTTCTGCCTCTGGGCATGTACATGCACATGCACAGCCATGGCCATGCGCAGCCCGCACATGCAGCCACACAGACACAGGTCTCCCCGTGTCTGTGTGGCTGCATCCACGGTGCGCATGTCCTCGGCTATGTGTGCCATGCCCACGTCCAGGGGGTGTGCGTCGCCATCACCATGGTGCAGGTCGCTGGCACCCCCATAGCCCTGTGACAGCTCATGCAGCTGGGCACCCAGCACACATGCCCCCCCAACCCCCCACCAACCCATCCCCCACCAGCGCCACGTTGGGCAGGTCACCCCTTCAGGCCCCTGTCCCACCACAGCAGGGCCCCTACCCGCCCGAGCCACCTGAACCCGCCCCTCCTCCCCCTGCCCCCCTGCCCCCCCAGCACCTCTGCCCTCTGCCCTCCCCCACCTCCTCCCCCACCGTATCCGCACGGGGCAGCTGCATGTCCTCCGCAGCCGGCCCCCCACCCTGCCCCACATCCTCCTCCTCCCCTCTGCGTCCGAGAATTCTTCTGCCCCATGAGGTGGTGTGTGGCGCTCCACCACCATTTCCACAGGGTCAGGCAGCACATCCATCTCTTCTGCTCCTTGCGGATCACCGGACCCCGCATCCTGCACCACCTGTTCCTCCGCAGTGCGTGCATCCACTGTGGGAGAGGGGGACACGTGTCATTCCCATGTTCACACATGTGCCACAGCAGTAACATACATCCTGTGGTCATGTCAGCCACTGGCCCACAGGGCCATGTCACATCACTCACCGTCCTGTTGGACCAGCCACTCCCTCTGCACTCGGCGCACAAAACGGGGATACCGTGCCCTCAGCTCCCGTGCCTTCTTGCGGAGATCCTCGACCTATTGGGGTGGAAACACATATTGACATTAGGGGTCAGACATCCTTTGGTGGCCTCTGCCGCTACACATATACAATTATCAGTGTGCAATATGGTTTGACCCAATGGGTCACGAACCTGGGCATTTCCCAGACCACCAGGATGAGGGGTAGTGCTCTGAGGTGAGGCCTACTGCATCCTGGGGATCTGGTTTGCCTCTTGTGTTGACTGTCTGGGGCATTCCCCACACCACCAGGATGAGGGGTAGGGCTCTGAGGTGAGGCCTACTGCATCCTGGGGATCTGGTTTGCCTCTTGTGTTGACTGTCTGGGGCATTCCCCACACCACCAGGATGAGGGGTAGGGCTCTGAGGTGAGGCCTACTGCATCCTGGGGATCTGGTTTGCCTCTTGTGTTGACTGTCTGGGGCATTCCCCACACCAACAGGATGAGGGGTAGGGCTCTGAGGTGAGGCCTACTGTATCCTGGGGATGTGTGTTGTTACTGTAGTCACAACCAGGCCCAGCTACCATAGCACAGGGACAGGGGATGGGCTCCTCATACGGGATCCTCAGCATCCTGGGGCTATGGCCTGATCCTTGTGAGCACTAACAAGGCCTGTATCCATAGCACCAGCACAGGGGATGAACACCCTTTAGGGGCCTGCAGAATCCTGGATTGTCCTTGTGCTTTGTGCTAGCTGACAGGGGCATATGACAGACCCCTGTGTGTATCTTTTGCCTTCGTTTTGTCCCAGTGGTTTTCTGTTGATTGGCCACATCACTGAGGATGCAACTGCGCCCCGTAGCATACCAATGGGGTCATTTGTTCATCTCTGCCATGGTTGCACCTACCCCCTGTGGGCTTGTGGGTTCTGCTATTGGGTGTGTTGATGACCTAGCTACAAGCAGCCCACGGTAACACCAGACATTCTCCAGCAGTGCAGATTCTAATGGTGCTTTGGTTACAGGCTGTTCTTCACCACGTCCTCATTTGGGGTGCCTGTCCCCAGACACTTACCTCACGTGGGTAATCAGAGCTCCTGTTGTATCTATTGGTGAGGCGGTCCCAGGCCCTCCTCACCCTTGTTAGGTTCTGCCTCCTGGAAGAGCCAGGGAAGAGGCGTTGCTGGCGGAGACAGAAGAGCTCTGTCAGCAGGTACAAGTCTGTTTTGTAAATGCAGGCTTTCGTGACATGGCTGCCATCTGCTCTGAGTGTATTTCAGCTGCGTAGCCACATGTGTTTATAAGGGCGTAGGCACGTGCGTTCATGGAGGCGTAGCCACATGCGTTCATGGAGGCATAGCCACGTGCGTTCATCGGGGCGTGGCCACATGTGTTGAGACATCGTTTTGGGGCCATGACACGGCGCATACCTATGTGCGTTGATGTCGGCCGATGGGCATTGGCTCGTGCGTTGGATCGTGCGTTGGAATGTGCATTGGTATGTTTGATTGCAGATCCTCATGGTGTACTGCAACTCACATTAACACTACCGTCTATACATGTGATGGCCTATGGCTTATCCTAGCCTGTGGGCATGAGCTGGGTTTTACATCCCCCACATTTTTGGCCTACTGCTATTTATTGCAGGGTCAGCAGCATGTGTTCTGATACCTTCTGCCTCTGACATCTCACATTATGGATATTTCACATTGCTTTGTCGAGGGCTGACCTTGATGAAGAGCTGTCTCTGACATTTGTAATGTCTCTTTTGTTTACATGGATTGAGGGGGGGGGATGGGGACCAGGGCACAGTGAGTGTCCCTGATTGGCATACTGTGGAGGTGGCATCCGGACCAATGTAGAGCTTCTGTTTATCTGTCTATTTTGATATGTATATCATTAGTTGTAGCCTTCTCATGCGTGCTCTTACACCCTTTCTCTCTGTCCTCTCTTGCTCTTTGCTGACAAATGAAGGCTTGCAGTCTGTACTTTACCTCTGATATTATTGGGTTACAGACACCACTACTCCAAATGCAGCTGCACCTAGCAGTCCTGCCATGTATCACCACAGTGGCCTCATACCCATAGGTTCTGGCTGCACAGTCAGTGAATTTGCCAGTGGAGTAAGCCTCTGTAGCTCCTTCTACATGCCTAGCTGGCTACAGAGCGACTTCAGTTCACCGCACAGTCCATCTGCTGTGGTTCACAGAGTTTTATTGGAGCAGACACAACCATGATGCACTACACATGCAAATCAGCTGTCCACTGATTGACACGAGATGTGAAATGCAACCCTACAGCACCTCGGCCTGGTGGGGGGAACTGACCATGTGCACCCCCACAGCACCTCAGCCTGGTAGGGGGCACTGACCGTGTGTTTTACTGGCACACAGTGGCTACCCAACATCACATTGTGCGGTTGCTGTGCTCACCCTGAGGGTGCAGTGAGGCGCCCAGCACCAGGTCCACCGAACCATCCATGGCAAACATAGGCCATGCTGGAGATCCACAGCAGTGATAATGTGTGAGATAGGTGGTTTCTGCCCAAACACTCTTGGATATATTTGCCTGCCTCAGTCAGGTGTAGTCCCTACAGACCCCAAGGGGGATTATAGTGGTAGACCAGGTCTCCCATCAGCAGATCCACATTCCACCTCCCTTCTGCTGTGGATATCACACCCTACAGTGCAGTCACTGCAGCACTCTACATATCCATAGCACAGGGGCAGACAAATGGTAGACCTGTCTATGCTAGGCTGCACCCAGACACTAACTGATATTTTCCTACAGCAGCCCTTCAGCCGCTGCACCCTGCTATGTGCTCCATCAAGACACATACCAGCTGCAGACAGTCTGCTAGTTGGTCCATTACTGCATGTTCCTGTTGGACATGCGTGCACCCAGACCTGGGATGGCAGCAGACACAAGACGCAGCTCAGTCAGTGACTGGCCCCCAAAAGGAGACACATACATATCACATAACAGAAGTACTATATGGCACTATGGGGATGCCTAGCCATGCCGTGGTCACTGCACAGTCAGGGTGAGATTGATCTCCCTGCAGGACATACAGCGGTCGCTCTGTCTGTGTAGGTGGTGGCCAGGCACTGCTATGTCACAGTCAGTGCCCTATGCGCTGTGCAGATGCAGCCTGGCCAGGCCACCCTGTCTGGGCTATACCCATGGTACCTTGCTCCTCATTATGCATTATTTGTGGCAGCATTGAACCTGACCATTGTGTGGCCCTCCAGAACTGCATTTTGGATACTCTGCTCTAGGTTATGCGCCTGTTTATGGTGTCTGTGCTCGGTGTGGTTAAATATTGGCGTATTAACCATGCATATGTTATCAGCAATAATGTTTTTTCCTTACTATCATGGTTTAGTTGTGAGAAAAATGTGGGTATTGGATTGGTGGTAGCCCCAGCTGGGCTTTGAACCTGTGACCTTCTGTTCTTGCACATACTGTCTGTGTGCACTGCATCACTGTGTTGTCACAGATAGGCTTTATTCCCTAGGGAGTCCATGACTGTACATCCGACAGGGCCTGTGTGTTGCGGTGGGCGTGCCAGCCTGCACATGGCTGGGCAACTGTCTGCTGTGTCTAAAAGCCACTGGCCCCTCCACCACCTGTACCCTTCCACCAACATGCTGACATGTCGTTATCTTGGCAAATGCCTATGAGCTACTAAGGTGTTGCACTCCGGGACTGCATTTGTGGGACTCGGCTGTGGGAACTGCCCATTGTTAGGGGGGGGGGAGGGTAAAATATGGTTGTTTGTCCCATGTTCTCTGTGGATGAAGGGGTGTCTTTACTATCTCTGTTGTGTGGTGGGTAAAATATGAGAACAGGGTTGGTGGGTGCCCCAGCTGGGATTTGAACCTGTGACCCTCTGGTCTTACAGGTACTGGCTGTGTCCGCTTCACCACACTGTAGCCACAGAGACAGTGAAGTCCCTGGAGATAGGAAACCTGGCAGAGTGAGTCAGACACCCTGCTCTGCACATTTTTACTGTCGGCTCATTCACCTTGTATGGCGATACACGTGCACATAGACCCCACAATTGACCTTGGGAAAAGGGGATAGACCCTCACCAAACTTGCCAATGGTGATAGTAATGGGAAACCATAGCAGACACTCCCAGGAGAGCTCAGGGCAGGACTGACTGAGGAATGATTTGTGGACAGGGCTACGCTCCATAGACCCTTACAAACATCATATTTGGTTTTTTGTAGCTTTCCAGGAATTGTTTTTTACGGTTGCCCACTAATATATCTGTTGCACAGCTGGTTTATACTTTCTTTTGGCTTTTGTTATGTTCTTTTTACATTTCTATTTGCTATTTTGTTCTGTGCACATGTATCACACTGCTCACGTTTTTTTAGGTTTCCCCGGTTTTGCTGTACATTGCTGACGGAAATGGTTTCTCTTCCCTTTAATATGCCTTTAACGGCAGGTTTTCATTCGCGTTGGGATTGAGCTCTGAAATTCAGCGCGTTAGTATGAGGGGAGCCTCTCCCCACCCACTCTCCGCCCATTGACCCCTTCTCTCCGCCCACTCTCCGCCTTCTGCGCTGTTTTAACGCGCCGCGGGGGTTTACGATCGTTAAATGCGGTTAACGCGCGTAATGTACGATTAACGATCGTTCGCATGTCAGAACGTGCGTTATGATGTGCGAACGATCGTTAATCGTACATTACGCGCGTTATTCACAATTACCGCGGTTTAGTAAACATACCCCATAGAGTACCACTGCAACAGTACATTTAAACAAGTAGCTGATAGAACTAATTAAATCTTTAAAATTTAAATCCAATAACTTGAAATGAAAACATTGCTCAACTGGCAGCCAATGCAATATACTGTGAATAGATAGGGTGTAATGGGTTCTGATCTAGACTTACACAGTAATATCTTCTGTATTTTGGACCAACTGCAGTGTATTCAGGGTGGATGATTGAATTTCCATTAAAACCACATTGGCATAACCTAAAGTCGCAAACAATAAGGCTTGTAATACAGAATGACACGCATACCGGTGGTAAGCTGGCCCTTTCAAATTAGAGTATCCTCTTTCAAACTGAGGTAGTAGCTGTGGGGTGGAACATGATCATGAGCTGGCAGAAATGCAGAGGACCCTTTGCTTGCATCAACAGTGCTAACGCTATAATTGTGTAAGCCCTTTTGAAAATTGCAGTTAACCATGTGTAAATGGGATATATGTGTACGACCCTTCCTAAAATAGGCATTAACCATGTATATCTCTAATCCAAGTGCACAGCTGAGAGTGATTTCATAAAGAACCATGCATAAAAAGCTAAAATAGAAGCACTACATTTTGACATAGATATAAACCCCAGATAAAAGTAGATTCATCCATTTTAGAAGCCAAATCATCTGTTCTGATGGATAGCTTCTTAGAGCAGCTGCTTCATGAACCGACCAGAGGGGAAGCCATATTAGACCTAGTCCTTAGTGGAACACCAGATCTAGTGCAAGAGATAAGGGTGTTGGGGCCACTTGGCAATAGTGATCATAGCATGATCGCCTTTGATTTAATTAGTGGAGGAGGGATAATAAAGAAATGCACAGTACTACCTTTTAACTTTCGAAAGGGAGACTATGATAAAATGAGGAAAATAGTTAAGAAAAAACTAAAAGGAGCAGTTGCAAAGGTTAAAGACTTACATCAAGCTTGGGTGTTGTTGAAAAATACTATCTTGGAAGCCCAGACCATCTGTATTCCACGCTTTAAGAAAAGTGGAAGGAAGACCAAAAAACTGCCAGCATGGTTTAAAGCTGAGGTCAGAGAGGCTGTTGTTGCCAAAAAAGCATCTTTCAGAAAATGGAAAAAAGAGCCAAACAACGAAACCTGGAAACAGCACAAGCACTGTCAAGTCAAATGCAAGGCATTGATAAAGCAGGAAAAGGGAGAATTTGAGAAGAAGCTTGCTGCAGAAGCAAAAACACGAAATAAAGATTTTTTCAAATACATTTGTAGCAAAAAACCTGTGAGAGAGTCAGTTGGTCCATTAGATGATAGAGGAGTTAAAGGGGCACTAAGAGGCGACAAGGCGATAGCGGAGAGACTGAATGAATTCTTTGCTTCGGTCTTTACTGAGGAAGATGTAGGGATGTTACCCATGACTGAAGTGGTATTTAAAGGTGCGGAAGAATTGAAGGAAATATCGATACATCGGGAAGATGTATTACAACTATTAGATAAACTGAAGAGTAGCAAATCACCTGGGCCGGATGATATACATCCAAGGTTGTTGAAAGAACTGAAATATGAGATTGCAGACCTGCTATTAGTAATCTGTGAACTATCATTAAAATCATCTCTAATACCTGAACATTGGAGGATCATCAGTGTAACACCAATTTTTAAAAAGGGTTCCAGGGGTGATCCTGGAAACTACAGACCGTTGAGCCTCACGTCAGTACTGGGAAAAATGGTAGAAACCATCATAGAGAATAAAATTACTCAGCATGTAGATAGTCATGGCCTAATGGGAGACAGCCAACATGGCTTTAGACAAGGAAGATCTTGTCTTACTAATCTGTTATGCTTTTTTTGAAGGTGTGAATAAACAGGTGGACAAAGGTGAGTCGGTTGATATAGTGTATCTGGACTTTCAGAAAGCCTTTGACAAGGTCCCTCATCAGAGACGTTTGGCAAAACTGAAGAGTATTGGGATAGGAGGCAGTGTACTACTGTGGATGAGGAACTGGTTAAAAGATAGAAAGCAGAGGGTTGGGCTAAATGGCCAATTTTCCCAATGGAGAAAGGTGAATAGTGGTGTACCACAGGGATCTGTGCTGGGTACGCTGCTTTTTGACATATTCATAAATGACCTGGAAAGTGGAATAACGAGTGAGGTTATCAAATTTGCAGATGACACAAAACTATTTAAAGTTGTTAAAACCCAAGAGGATTGTGGAAAATTGCAAGAGGATCTTGATAAATTGGAAGACTGGGCATGAAAATGGCAGATGAAATTTAATGTGGACAAGTGCAAAGTTATGCACCTAGGGAAGAACAACCCAAACTGTAGATACACAATGCAAGGTTCCACATTAGGAACCACCACCCAGGAAAAAGATTTAGGCGTCATTGTGGATAACATGTTAAAACCCTCAGCCCAGTGTGCAGCGGCGGCCAAGAGAGCAAATAGAATGCTAGGTCTCATAAGGAAAGCAATGGAAAATGAAACAAAAGATATTATAATGCCTCTATATCGTTCCATGGTGAGACTGTACCTTGAATATTGTGTGCAATTCTGGTCGCCATATCTTAAAAAGGATATAGCGTTATTAGAAAAGGTTCAGAGAAGAGCCACCAAAATGGTAAAGGGGATGGAAGGATACTCCTATGAAGAAAGGCTAAAAAGGTTAGGGCTCTTTAACCTGGAAAAGAGACGGCTGATGGGAGATATGATAGCAGCCTATAAATTAATGAACGGAGTGGAATGGGTAAACGTAGATCGATTGTTTACAGTATCAGAATATAGAAAGACTAGGGGTCATGCAATGAAGCTGCAGGGTAAACTATTTAAGACTAATAAAAGAAAATATTTTTTCACTCAATGTGTAATCAAACTCTGGAATTTGTTACCGGAGGATGTAGTAAAGGGTGTTAGTGTAGCTGGGTTTAAAAAAGGTTTGGACAAGTTCCTGGAGTTAAGGTCCATAAACCATTATTAAGAAGGGACCCAGGATATCAATGCTTGAACCAGTACAAGCATTGCGGAACCTGTGTCTTTTGGGGAAACTGTTAGGTACGTATGACCTAGATTGGCCACTGTTGGAAACAGGATACTGGGCTTGATGGACCTTGGTCTTACCCAGTATGGCATATCTTATATTCTTATGTTCTTATGTTCTAGCTCAGGATGACTCCCCAGAAGAAGATGCTTAGCAGAAAAGGCAACTTCAGCATCACTGAGATAGATATTATGGTGAGAGAAGTGCTTAAACATCAGAGGATGCTCTTTGGACCCTTCGGATCAGAGGGTGAGTGCTTACTGTCAGACGGCTGCCTGGGTGAGAATGTTCACAGTCTTGGCAAGTGCATATATCAATATGATTTGCAAGGGATTGTGGGAAATGCAGTCCATTCACACCAGACACAGCTGCTCACAATAATTAGTTGTGCTTGAATGTAAAGCCAATAAGATATTTATTTATGGGGTTATTTCTCCCAACACAGATATGCTTGGTAGCACATAAAACAGGATACTTGCTTTCAGTGTTAAACTTAGAAAAACAAAATCAGGAAAACAACAGTTGAACTTGTCAGGCAATCAAATCAAAAGAATAAAGACCTGGTTGGTAACAAACTGGTCTTTTCTGTAGGCTTTAGCTAATATTTTCTTAGCAGTGTTTCAAACAACAAGCAAAACCCACAAAGAAGGGAAAAACTGTTCTTTTCAGGTTAACTTCTTATATCTTCACACATAGATTCAGAAGTGATTCCCTCAGAGCTCACAAGCAATTAGGTAAGGCTCAATTGCTAGCAGTTACCCAGCTGAAACCCCTTAGCTGGCTTGCTTTCTACTGCGTGGCTCAAATCCTACTTCAGGAGCTTTTCTGAGTAGATTAAAGAACAAGTTTGTATTTCTTTGTGATGGTTGTTGTACTTTGTAACAGAAAATTACCAAAGGAGTTTAGACAGAGAGCAATCCATATATTCACAGCCTGTATCTAAGACCGCTCCCCCTTCTTCAACAATCATGGGTTCAATATCATGGATTGGCACAGAAGAATTTCTCAATGTAGCACTCTCAGGAGAATACTTGTTTCCCTGCTGTCTTTCAAGGTTATAGCTAGGGCATAGATCAGTGTTCATACCTGAGCTTCCATTGCTGTTAGAGTTCCTCTCTAAATAGCCTGGCCAGTATGTAGTCCAGTTCTTATGTCCAGCCTTCCAATCCAGATCCATGGACACTGGATCTCTCTTCACATACCTTCTGGCACGGGTCCTAGGGTCCCTTCCAAGTGCAGCCGTCTCCCTCACAGGTACCCTCTGGAGATTCCTAGCTCTGCAGCACCATTCCTCTGGCTTTCCCCAGTCCAATGGTGTATGCTGGCCCTTGGAATACCTTCCAGTATACGTACTGCTTTGGACTCCTTTAGACCTCCCAAATGCTTTTCTCTTCTTTCTCCAAAGGGTTTCTTGCCCTCTCTGTCCGTCCGGTCTGGCTTCTGTTCCTGACGATCCTCCAGATGATGAAGCTGTCCAAGATGAGGATCTCCAAGATGAAACTGAGGATGAGGATCTCCCAGCTGAAACTGAGGATGAGGATCTCCCAGCTGAAACTGAGGATGAGGATTCTGAGGATCCTTCTCTGTAGAATAAACTCTACCTTTATTCTGCCTAGATGAGTGCTCGACCCTAGCACAGCGCAGCTGTGCTGAATCAGGCCCTGCCCTATGAGATGAGTGCTTAGGGATTACCTCATAGCCCTCCTGATTGAATACACGTTTCCCCACTTCAGCTCCTCTAATGGCTGTTGGAAACCTGGTGCATTCTGGGACTGGTAGTCTTTTATGGGAAAATTCTGTTTTCTTATTTCTACCAGAACTGACAGGTTGCTTGTTCAGAGTCACTTCACCTTTACTATAGCTCCTTCCTGAGCTATGATAAGCTTCCTTATCACATTACACATAACGAAAATTCTGGATAGAGATCTTTAACAAGTTCAACTCCATTTCTCATAGCCATTGGGACAGTGAGGACTTCCAAAGGAAATGGATAGAATCAAGGCAGAACAATAAGAAGAAAGCAAATGGCAGCCGTCCATCTGGCCAGAAAGAGGCCAGTCAATCACCAGGGGTGCCAAGTCCTGGAGAGAGTTGATGAGGACTCACCATGGGGTGTTGGAGACCTGGACATATCTTGACCTAAAGATGGCAACAGTAAGTATCTTCTACACTCCTCTTCTTTCTTATCCCTTTCTCTCCGTGATCTTACACCAATCTTAAGGGCATATTCCATACCTAGCTTTGATGCTGTGACTTGCTGTCTAGTAGCATTCTTACATACATACCATTGTGCTTTGCCCAAGAACAGGTGGCATCCCTTTCCTCTGGTGTAGACTGCTGTTGAGATTTGTACAGAGCTCTGTGCATATGCACAGGACTGTACTAAGCTAGAAATACACCCTGTGTGACTAACTAATCTGGTGACCCCTCCACCCAGCCATGTTCAATAACTCACTCTTTCTGAGTTTCCTGGAAGCTGAGTGATGATATCAGTGCCCCCTTCTGTGCTTCTGCCTGTGCAGCTGCACCGCTCACACAGCCCTTGGTACAGCCCTGCTTATGCAGTTTCTCACTGGCATGGTATTGATTGCCTTCATTTAATATCACATGCTTTGTAGTGATTGTCTGCTCTCCTAGAGAGGTGCCCTCTATGTGGACAAGTGTGCTAGCAGCTACACATTTTGACTTAGGAGGCATCCATTTTCAAGGGGCTTTCCAGTGCTGCACCCTAGGACCATAAAGAGTAAAGCATAATACCTTGGATGCTAAACTGTAGCAGGCATATATGTATGCAATCTTGGTCTGTGCTGAGGCTGAATATGAGAAGAACATTTGGCGTGTCTGCAGTTTTTTTCCTGTTTTCTGTTTTCCTATCTGTTTGGTACTAACAGGCAGAGGCATGGTCAGCTTGCTGGGTGGAGGCTTTTTCCCATAAAAGACCTGTACCTTTACCCCCTGCTTTATGTGCTGGAACCTATGGCTTGTTTGCAATTTTTTCCTGTTTGCTGTTTCCCTGTCTGTTTAGTGCTAGCAGGCAGCGACATGGTCAGCTTGCTGGGCTGTTCCCCATAAAAGACCTGCGGCTTTACACATGGCTGTGTGTCACGTTCTGTGGGATGTGGTTCAAAGGGGCACATCCAAAGGGGCTGGACATGCCCCTTTGGTGCCCCTTCGGTGCACCAGAGGTGACAGAGTCAAATGGTCCCGGAAGTGTATGGATGTTTAGTACTATGGGAAAGAGGAAGAATAAAGGTACCGAGAAGGATGGTTCCTCTGCTGCCTCATTCAGGGGTCCTGGTGGGGCCAATGGATAGATAGGCATGTTTTTTCATTGCTGGTAAGCCAAGTGTCCCCCTAGGGAGTTTCTCTTAGCCCCGGGGACGTACTCCGCTACCACATCCATCTCCTCCCATGTCTTCTACTCCATTGTTAGATGATGAAAAGTTGTTTCTATTGTTCTGGTTCCAAAGTCAGTTACTCTTGTTACTGTGCAGTCTTTAGTTCTGTCTTATGAAGAGGTCAATGAGGAGATTGCCCTAAAGGATATTCTTGGAGCAATTAGAATTATGGATTCTAAACTCACCAGTACTATCAGCTCTCTGTGTGATTTTACACATGGGATAGTAGAGAAACTGTCTGATTTTGAAACCAGGGTAATGGTAACAAATAAAGCTGTTTCTCATTTAAATGTTCAGCTTTCCTCTTTTGTGAATGTGAATGCTAATTTTGTTAAAGATTCTAGTATTATGTATGCTAAAATTGAGGCATTAGAGAATGCCTCTAAATTGTGGAATTTCCGAAAACGGAATTTTCCTTATACACATTTACTATCTGCAGTGTTTATTACAAAAATATTTTAAAGTGGTTTTAAAAATATCAGATAATATTGAAATTGATCAAGCATTCTACATTCCAACTAAAGTTAGGGTGCCCCCTGCCATTCGGGATAATGGGTTTGACTCCTTAGCCCCTACAGTTAGTCAGAATTTATCTCGTTGTCTAGAAGATTCCACTGATAATATTACTAGACGTAATACATTACAACCTTTATGGTAGAATCTGCTAAGGCATGAATTTTGAGATTGTTTTTTTTTAAATAAAGCTAAAGTGTTTTGTGGCCAAACTGAAAGGATATTTCCGGATGTTACTAGAGCCACTCTAGGCTTGCCGGAAGCAGTTCTTACAGTTAGTCTAGAGTGATGGCTTTAGGTACCACTTTTTATTTGAAGTTCCCCTGGAAGTGTCTTATGACCCTACAGGAGCAGAGATATACCATTTGTAGATAGACAGGATGAGGAACCTATGGCAACAGATTAATATGTTATCTTCTCTAATGTGGGCATGTTTAATGTCTCTAGTTTCTTGAAATATGTCGTTGTTTAATTTCCCAGCTGAGTATCTTAATATGGGCTTCATCAATGGTTATGGTGTTTGTTGCCACTTATGTTTAACCTTTTTTGTGAAATGATTGATTTACTTGTCTTTGCTATTATATTTAATTTGATAAAATTTAATAAATATATATTGAATATATATGCAATGTTGACTTGAAAAACACATATCACTTGACATGCTACTACCTAGCAAAGGACACCCTGACCTCCACTTCTAACCTATATTATCTGGCCTGGGCTGGGTCCATCTCGCATACGAGATGTGATCAAAAAGGATCGAGACTGTTGTGTAGCTATATAACATCTCTGCTCTGCAGTCCTTGGAACATCATCCCATGTCCACAAAAACAAAATGCTCTCGATGACACTATCCACACAGCCATACATTCATCTCCAGAATGCGAGCTTCTCTGCCTTTGCCTTTACCCTCAACAGGGAGGATTGAAGAGAACACACCTGCACACGTATCTACTTTACTCTTTGTCCCAGAGTCATGAAGGCATTTTTGATATGCTCAGGGGGATACCTAGCAGTATCATTTGTTCTGACATGGATAATTCCAAGCAGGTAAATATCTAGAATTCAGTGTCCCAGGCCAGTAGACCTTATGGGGGGTCATTCTGAACCATGAATAAGGTGCTTGGACGTGTATGGTACATGTATAACATGCATAGACATGTAAACCCACATTCTGTAATGAAAGGGTTGTGGGAGAATAGCCCACATGGGCGTGGAACCCAGAACATCCAAAAGAGGGGCGGGATTGGGAAATGTCCGGCGGCGGGATCGTCCAAGTTGTATTCTGATCATGGCAGTGTACGTGTGACTACCTGAGACTACACATGCAAAGTAGTCTTGGAGATTTTGGTGGACTAAGGCTGCTGTGTTGTACCCCAAAGATATAAGATTGACCTCACACTGATCCAAACAGACTGAGATACTTGGTCAATAAGGAAATTAAATCTTTATTATACCCAATCAGTTACAATCTTAGCCAAAAAGCCAAAAGCAGCATTATTTCTTAGCAATACAGTTTGCCTGAGTAAGAGAGGCAAGGAGACAAAGAACACAGGTTGTTTGTCTCCCCCCCCCCCCCCCCGCCACCTGAATAATACTAAATGCTGTTCTTATATACCTTATTTCAGCCTGTTACCTAGTTGTGCTTGGGACTTTTTGCTGTGACATGTTCCTATCGGTAGGTTTGAGATCTGTTTCCTGTGCAAGCAGTTTGCAGACTTCCACAAATTATAGCAGCTTGTGTTATCAATTCTCCTCCAGCTTGTCTCCAACCCCCCCCCCCCCCTTTACCTCCCCCTGTCTAGTCTATGTTTGGCATACTTCCTGTTTCTGCATGTTCTGTACTTGACCCACTGCCATGAGCTGCTCTGCAAAGTCTGTGCTCTCTGAAATCTTCCCAGCAACAAGACAATGGCCACAGGACTACTTTGGGTCACTCTGCTATCAGGACAGGCCATAGGACTGCTTTAGGACATGGCATGAAGTGTGCTTCAACTTGCTTCATCCCAACAGTAGACCAACTAAAACATGGAATAAGAGTGGGGGATAGACCAAAAAACAACAGTAGACAGCCAAGGTGCAGGGGCCATAGAAACAAACACAACTGAGCATGCCCCTGGTGTATGTGTCACAAAGAGAGACAAGCCAAAGCTGATGTTAAGCATATATTTATGTACAGACTTTGGATATACAAATACACAGTGAATACACCACATACACAGACCTGCCTGACCCATGCCACCCCACACATGGCTCACCATGTGAAACCCCAGAACACCACACTGCCTACACCACACACCCATGTGCCCCCCCCCCAAAGCCCCTGGCAGATCACCCATGTGCCCACTCCCGAACCCCAAACAACAGAAATACTGGAGCACGCACACCCCAGGCAGACAGACCCAGCTGCAAGACAAGAACTACTGCTGTCCCTCATGTCCCTTTGCCCGTACCTTTCGCTGCCCCCACCCTAAGTCACCATGCTGGTCCCCTGTGCTGGGACATGTGCCAGAGGAGAGACAACTGTGCCCTCTGATGATGAGCTGTTGCTGCTGCTGGTATCCCTGCTATGGTCCTCCACAGTCTCATGGAATGGGGGGAACACCATAGGTGGCCCCACATCCCGAGGCACAGGACCCTGTATCCCAGACTGTCCCACAGTTATGCCCCCCAGCTGATGTTGTCCATGCCGCCCTACTAGTGTACAGCATGACAGTAGACACAGGAGCACATTCAGGTGCCACAGCAGCAGCGGACTGTGCCAGAGCTGGTGACCCCACCCTGGAAGTGGCAGATGGCAGCCCAGGGGCAGAAATGGGGTCCAGTGTACCCTGAGTCCTGCCAAGCTGGATGCCCAGGCGGCTCAAGGAGTCATCCATGTTGGCTGTGGCAGTCAGTTTTTGTTCCTGGAGGGTCAGCTGCTGCTCCTGGAGTGAGATGTTCCTGCAAAGAAGGTCCATCTTTGCCCACATGTGCTCATATGTCTCATGTTGTCCGAGAAGGCACTGGGCGTACTGCACAAGCAGCAGAGATGTAGAGTGGGGTGTCCATGCCCTGTGGATGGCCCCTCACTGTTGCTCTGGTGGCTCCAGGGATGGTGGGACCTGGCTCTCCCCATTCTCTGATGTGTCATCCTCCTGCTCTTCAGCATTGTCAGGCCCTGTCCCCATGTCAATAGAGCTGCCTGGATGTGCACAGTACATAGCCTTCCCACGCACCCCACACCATCATCAGTGGGTCATGCTGCAATTTTGCAAGACAGCAGGCTTCCCATCTGTCCTGAGTGCCATTCATAGCATGCATGTGGCCCTCTTTCCACCACAGCAACACGAGGCTGCATATCATAACTGGAGGGCCTACCACTCCCTAAATATGCAAGTCATCTTCCCTGCCGATATTGAGATCACCGATGTTGTGGCCCGCTACTCTGGTGTGTGCCATGATGTCTATGTCTTGGCCCAGTCTGGGATACATGAGGCCTTCGGGTGTGTTACCATCACCAGTGGTTGGCTGCTGGGTAAGGTAGGACAGCATAGCAGAAAGCAGACATGAATGCGGGTCACTTTGCAGCACTTCGGTACAGCCCAATAGGTGCAAGTCATCCAGATATTGCCACCATGTTGACATGCATAGGTGTTAGACACTGCAATGGGCAGGGGCACTGACTGCACTCATAATACTGAATGCCTATATGAGGGGCCTGCATACCTGTCCTATATTGGCATGCTGGTGGGTGCACATCATCTGGGCATGCTCATCATCAACGGGTGGGTGGTATGGTGCAGACACACTCCCTAGCATGGGCATGTACAACCAGGCACTGGTAAGGTACATATGCATGTAAGACATGCAGAGTATGGACGGGGTGCATGGGTCAGCATGCACCTGGGGATATATCACCACTCAACACTGCTTGTACCTTCCTCCCTCCAACCCTGCAGGTGACAGAGGGTACCCACTGCAAGACTGGCTTATGAGGTCAATTTTCAGACCACACATACCCAGGAAGTAGAGGTAGAAGCGGGCACATAGGGCGACCCGCTCCATTTTTGAGAGGACATTTGGACTCCTGAGCCGGTTCCGATGCTTGGATCAGTCAGATGAAGAGTTCCTCTATGAGCTGACTAAGGTGTGTAAGATTTCATGGCCTGCCACATGCTGCATAATAATGCACTTTGCTGGAGGCAGCCACTGCCTGATGCAGCAGTGGCCGAGGCAGGGGATGAGGATGAGGACAATGTGGCACCACAGTCAGCCAATGGTGTGGCATTTCAGAGGGCTGTGGCAGCATGACTGAACCGCCTGCAGACAGATATCACATGATGTAGGCCTGCCCTGATGTGGTATTCTGGCTGCCAGGGGGATAGGCATGGACAGAGGGTAGGCATGGGTCATCACCTTGGTTGTATGTCCATGGCAGGTAGGTGCCTGCTGCTAATGATACAGGTCCGTGGCCATTGGGGCACTGCACATGTATGCAAGTAGGGGTGGGTGGCAGATACCTGACATGGTCCCACACCAGACACGAGTGTGTACACTGCTGAGTATAGGGGACATTCAACCATGCCACACATGCCTCGGCAACATGCCACTGTACACAGATGTGGGCACTGAACAGTCCCCAAGGGCTCACACATCCTTGTATGCACACACGTGCTGTCCATGCACTATTCCACAGGATGTTCAGGCACTGTACATGCACAACACACCTGGCATACCCACACGCCCTTGGCACTGCCATGGCCCTTTTGCACACCTCACCATTAGTTCCCAATGGTGCCATTCATGCACCTGCCACCTGCTTTGCTGTCCAACTCCCTCGTTTGACATGCCCATGTCATCCCTCTGCCCATACAGCCCCTGCAGACTGCCATCCATGTGCCTCTACTCAAGGTGCACCCCTTCCCACACATGCACCCAGCAATCCCTGCTGACTCTGGTCCACAATAACAACCCACACAGTCATGTTATCCCCTAACCCTCAGACTGCACATGCTCTCCTTGTACAGGCAGGCCCCATATATACCACATCTGGCCCTGGCAGCCACCCCAGCCCATACAGCACCAGGATGCACATGTACACCCATCCCCTCTCCTCTTGCTACAATGCACTACATCAATGGCCAGGGCCCCCACTGTGGCATGGTAGCACCGGCCACCAGGGTTGGCAGGATTCATGTGACCTCACACACACACAGGTATACCGGACATGTTATGGGTGGACTGTGCACCTGTACCTGCACAGCTGGGGCACTGCATGCTACAAAGAGCTGCGACTGCAGGGGGCCATGGTGAGGGATGATAGGGAGACCAGAGCTTGGATAAACAGTGTTTATTTCAACAATATGGCTGGCCATGCCACAGACATGTGGTTGTACCTGCAATGGAACAGTTATGTCACTTCTATTGTGGCTTAACGGGGGCCACGCCCACATCCCTGTGGGCCAGGTGGGGACATAAGAGCATCCATGAGCCATTGCACCTCCTGGAACAGTGCCTGGAGGTCACCATGGATGTTCTGCAGGTGCTGCACAAAGAGTTCCAGGGGCTCTGCATGGACAGCAGGGTCCTGATCCCCTGCACACTCTATGTCTGCAGTGTGTTGGAGAGTCGTGCCATCCATGTGAGCGGTCTGGGGCTCATTGTGCAGCACAGTGCCAGGCCAAATGGCAAACAGGACACGCAAATCACCACCCTCTGTCCCATGCACCCCCACAACCCCTCCCTCTCCACATGCTCACAGACAGCCACCCCTTCTCCACCCTGCATGCTCCCTGACCTATCCTCACCCAACTGCCCACTCCCCTCCTCTCTCACTACCCCTGGCCCACTCTCATCACCTCCTACCTCCCGCTGCATTGTCCTTTCTTTTATTGCCTCCTCTGGCACGCTCCTATGACCTCCTACCTTATGCTCTCTGCCCTCCCCTCCCACCTCCCCTGACAAGCTTCCATCACCTCACATCTCCCCCTCCTCTCTCCCATCCCCTCCTACCTCCCCCTGCTCACTCATATCCCCTCCCACCTTCCCATGCATGCTTCTGCCCCTCCCCTAACCCCTGTCTGCTCCCATCCATACCCACACCCCCAGGCAGCCCCATTCCATCCCCCTCCTCCTCCTGCAGTGCACCTAAGAACATAAGAACATAAGATATGCCATACTGGGTCAGACCAAGGTCCATCAAGCCCAGTATCCTGTTTCAAACAGTGGCCAATCTAGGTCATACGTACCTAGCAGTTTCCTCAAAAGACACAGGTTCCGCAATGCTTGTACTGGGTCAAGCATTGATATCCTGGGTCCCTTCTTAATAATAGTTTAAGGATCTTTCCTCCAGGAACTTGTCCAAACCTTTTTTAAACCCAGCTACACTAACAGCCTTTACTACATCCTCCAGTAACAAATTCCAGAGTTTGATTACACGTTGAGTGAAAAAAATATTTTCTTTTATTAGTCTTAAATAGTTTACCCTGCAGCTTCATTGCATGTCCCCTAGTCTTATATTCTGATAACGTAAACAATCGATCTACATTTACCCGTTCCACTCCGTTCACTAATTTATAGACTTCAATCATATCTCCCCTCAGCCATCTCTTTTCCAGGTTAAAGAGCCCTAACCTTTTAAGCCTTTCTTCATAGGAGCATCCTTCCATCCCCTTTACCATTTTGGTGGCTCTTCTCTGAACCTTTTCTAATAACGCTATATCCTTTTTAAGATACGGCGACCAGAATTGCACACAATATTCAAGGTACGGTCTCACCATGGAACGATATAGAGGCATTATAACATCTTTTGTTTTATTTTCCATTCCTTTCCTTATGATACCTAGCATTCTATTTGCTCTCTTGGCTGCTGCTGCACACTGGGCCGAAGGTTTTAACATGTCATCCACAATGACGCCTACATCTTTTTCCTGGGTGGTGGTTCCTAATGTGGAACCTTGCATCGTGTAACCATAGTTTGGGTTGTTCTTCCCTAGGTGCATAACTTTGCACTTGTCCACATTAAATTTCATCTGCCATTTTGATGCCCAGTCTTCCAATTTATCAAGATCCTCTTGCAATTTTCCACAATCCTCTTGGGTTTTAACAACTTTAAATAGTTTTGTGTCATCTGCAAATTTGATAACCTCACTCGTTATTCCACTTTCCAGGTCATTTATGAATATGTCAAAAAGCAGTGGACCCAGCACAGATCTCTGGGGTACACCACTATTCATCTTTCTCCATTGGGAAAATTGGCCATTTAGCCCTATCCTCTGCTTTCTATCTTTTAACCAGTTCCTGATCCACAGTAGTACACTGCCTCCTATCCCATGACTCTTTAGTTTTGCCAAAAGTCTCTGATGAGGGACCTTGTCAAAGGCTTTCTTAAAGTCCAGATACACTATATCAACCGACTCACCTTTGTCCAGCTGTTTATTCACACTTTCAAAAAAACATAACAGATTAGTAAGACAAGATCTTCCTTGTCTAAAGCCATGTTGGCTGTCTCCCATTAGGCCATAACTATCTACATGCTGAGTAATTTTATTCTTTATGATCGTTTCTACCATTTTTCCCGGTACTAACTAGGCGGAGCACGATAGGCGGCACAGCAGAGCCCTCATCTACTACCCAACCGCCCGAGGCCGTATATCGATCCAGCGACTACCAACGTCTGAACCGGTCGGTATCGGCATACTATAAGGCGCGGCGTGAAGAGCCACTATCCAGGGCGCCCTCTCGACTAGTCCGCTGTGCCCTGCTACCTGCACAAACTCTACATAACTCTCTGCTTAAGGTACCCTCAGTAACTCTGTGTTTTGCACTGTCTGTCTTGTATATTTAACTGCTACATGAGGTTATAGTATAATCTGTTCCATACGCTACACTGTTACCCCTCCTTATGTCAAACCCCACAAGTGTGTAATTAGCTGATCTTGCTTCTGTTATCCTAAGCTCTTCCTAAACAACATTGTCATATGATAATTACCACTGTATGATACTATGTAATCACCTCCTTGTACTGCAGAGCTTTTCCTACAAACTGTACTGCAGAGCTTTTCCCACAAACTGTCGGTAAGGTCCCATTGTACCTCTCTCAACACTGTCTCAATTGTAACTTGTCCCAAACAACAGCCACCATGGCCATCCCACTATTTACCCTCTCTACCATATTCCTCCTAGCAAACACCTTTCAACACTCAATAGCCCTCTCGGCTGGGCAATATCACATCTCTGCCATACCCTACTTGGGCAAGAGGAATCATTCTAACCCCTTCCACCCTGATACCAGCCCCTCACACCACTCTAGACACTCTCATCTACTGTACGTAGCCCTCAATCATCCCGACAATCCCAAACAGAAACCAGAGTCACAACACTTTCTGAAATGTGCCCTTGTAAACTCACGCTCAGTACGCAAAAATGGCCAGTCATCACTGACTTGATAGCTGTCCATGGCCTGGATCTCCTCATGGTGACAGAATCGTGGCTTAAAGACACCGATACAGCCCTCATAAACCAACTAATCCCTCCCAACTTCTCCATTCATACCTGCCACAGGGTCAACCGGAAAGGTGGCGGAGTCTTTATACTTGCAAAAACTGAACTCGGATTTCAACTACTCACAGCCAAGAGCACCATAGACACGGACATAATCACCATTGCCAACAAAGAAATTACCATAAACCTAATTTACAGATCCCCCTCCTCTCCACCGGAGGTCATCTCTACCTTTATTGACCTTGCCTGCAACCCAACTAACCCTCGCAACCCCAACTGGCTACTTGGAGACTTTAACCTGCCCTCCCTGCAACCCATCCAAGCAGATGCCTTCCTAGAAGCTATGCAAACACTTGGGTTCGAGCAAATAGTGAACACCTCCACTCATCTTAAAGGAAATCCACTGGATCTAATTTTTGCTTCCCAATCCGCTATCAACCAGAAGGCCAACCTAAACATGGAGATCACCCCCATTCCTTGGTCAGACCACAAGCTAATCACGTTCCAGATACCCACCCATCTTACTCATTTCTCATCCAAAGACTCCAGTACAGAATCCAGACCTACTTCTCACTTCAGAACACTTGATAAAGATGAGTTCGTTAAACTTGCCTTACCTAAGCTTAATCCAATGCCTCTGAACCTTGAAGAAGCAATCACCAATTGGAACATCACGCTGAAAACATTTGCTCAACTACCAGCCATAGACAAATCATTAGCTCCTAAGAGACCTAAAGGAAGGAGACATCCAGCCCCGTGGTTTACAACAGATCTTCGGTCATCCCTCCTCTCCCTTAGGAAGCTTGAAAGAAAATGGAGAAGATCCCGATCCGAAATCGACAAAGAAACATACCTATCCAGCCTTAAACTCCACCGTGAAACCATATACCTCAGAATGAGTGAATACCATGCCAAACTCCTTCTCCGCTCTCTAAACAAACCTAGAGACCTCTTCAGCCTGGTAAAATCCCTAACCAAGGAACCTTCACCTACCCAACTTGACTCTATCTCCCCCCAATCTTATGCGGACTACCTCCAATCTAAAACTTCCATAACCAACACAGTTTCAGCAACCAATTCTAGCTATGCACCCACCTCAATTCCACCTATCACAATGTTCACAACTCCAACAGAGAAAAACATCCAAGACCTCATCGCCATCATCAACGCATCTACAGCTCCAAGTGATCCCTGTCCAGCATACTGGATCAGAGCTCTGCGAGTTGAACTTAGCCCAACTCTAATCAACATCATTAAACTCTCATTTAAAACAGGCTGTTTCCCCACATTCCTCAAACAAACATCAATAAGACCACTTCTGAAGAATAACAGACTTGACCCACTAAAAACTGACTCCTACCGACCAATCTCCAGTATACCTATAATGTCCAAGATAATAGAGAAGGTTGTTCAGCGGCAGATTCAACACCACATTGATGAGGTGGCACCTCTCGACCCCTGTCAACACGGATTCAGGGAGTCTCACGGTGTAGAAACTCTCCTCACCACCCTAACCAACACTTTGAACAGAGGATTGGACAAGGTTGAAAACGGCTTCGCCCTCATTTTCCTAGACATCTCTGCCGCATTTGACTCCGTTAATCACATTCAACTTCTCACTCGTCTCCAGGAGAAGGGCATCTGTGGCCTCGCCTGGGAATGGTGTAGGTCTTATCTATCGGATCGTTGGCAGCATGTCAGAGTTGGTTCCACTACATCCACGCCTTTCCGCCAACACCAAGGTGTTCCGCAGGGCTCCTCCTTATCTGCGCTGCTGTTCAATGTATACATGCAGCCGATATGCGACATCATTCGCTCCTTCAATATCTCCACTCTAATCTATGCAGACGACGTCCTGCTGTTTACACCATTCAAAATCAAACAACCAGACTTCTCCACCCTTATCAACTGTTTCAACGCCATCACTGACTGGTTACTATCTCAAAATCTCCGCATAAACTTCAAGAAGACGGAGGTTCTCTTCATTTCAAGGAACAAAGATTTTTCACCTCCATCCTCCCTAAAAGTAAGAGATGCGGAACTCCCTAGCAAACCTTCCATTCGCTACTTAGGGATTACTCTTGACCAGCATTTCAACTTTAAGGAGCACATACGAAACACCACCAGAGCTGTTTACAATAAAATCAGAACGCTAAGACACCTCAGGCCCATGTTACCTCATAATGACTTCAGGACCATCTTCCAGGCCCTCATTCTCCCACATTTTGATTACGCAAATGTGGCTCTTTATGGACTCCCCAAGAACACCCTTAATCCGCTACAACTCGCCATGAATGCGGCCGCGCGTGTTCTCTGTGGTTTAACAAGATCAGACCATATTACCCCGATACTCAAGGAACTCCACTGGCTTCCTATTCACTGCAGGTTAACATACAAGATCCTTCTCATCATCTTCAAGATCATCAACAACCTAGCCCCCACAACACTCAGTGACCTTATCACCCTCACCCCGAAAAACAGACTCAGAAGATCAGTAACTGACAATACCTTGATCATCCCCAAAGAATCCATCAAGTGCACACAGACGACCAAGAAAAGATCATTCGCCTTCTATGCCCCAAAATGTTGGAACGAACTTCCACCTGAAATTAGATCCATCAAAGGCCTTATGCAGTTCCGTAAGGCAATTAAACACCACATTTTCCTACTTCACTTTGCTCAAGCATCCACCCCACCTCTACTCGCCCACCTGCCAATGTCTACAAACCGCACCCTGTCACAAGTATCTTGAACCCGCCTTAGACCTCCTGTATATACAATCCAAAGCTAATTATATTTTGTACATAGGTTTTTAGTTCCCCTGTTGCTCCAAGTTTATGCTCCTGTTACAATGTATGTTCCAAGTTTAAACTCCTGTTACAATGTAAGCACAGAACAGACTTCTGACTGTGCACCCTTGTTGTATGTAAACCGCACTGATAACAAATAGCGCGGTATATAAAAGTTATAAAATAAATAAATAAATAAATAAGTCTCACCGGTCTGTAGTTTCCCGGATCACCCCTGGAACTCTTTTTAAAAATTGGTGTTACATTGGCGATCCTCCAATCTTCAGGTATTACAGATGATTTTAATGATAGTTCACAGATTACTAATAGCAGATCTGCGTTCTCATATTTCAGTTCTTTCAATACCCTTGGATGTATACTATCTGGCCCAGGTGATTTGCTACTCTTCAGTTTATCTAATAGTTGTAATACATTTTCCCGATGTATCGATATTTCCTTCAATTCTTCCGCACCTTTAAATACCACTTCAGTCATGGGTAACATAGAAACATGATGACAGAAAAAGACCACATGGCCTATCTAGTCTGTCCTTCCATATCAAAAACTACAACAGTCCACTTTTTACCTTTAGAGATCCTCTGTGTTGGTCCCATGCTTTTTTGAATTCAGTTACTTTCCTCATCTCTACCACCTCCACTGGGAGACTATTCCATGGATCCACTACTCTTTCCGTAAAGAAATATTTCCGCATATCACTCCTGAATCTATCTCCCTTCACCCTCATCCCATGTCCCCTCGTAGCAGAACTTGCTTTCAATTGAGAGGCTCTCTCCCTGAACATTTATTCCACGGAAGTATTTAAACATCTCAATCATATCACTTCTATCCCGCCTTTCCTCTAAGGTGTACATATTAAGATCCTTAAGTCTGTCCTCATATGCTTTATAATGAAGCCCACTAATCATTTTAGTAGCCACCCTCTGCATCGACTCCACCCTGTTCACATCCTTTTGAAGGTGCGGTCTCCAGAATTGCACATTATACTCCAAATGAGGTCGCCCCAAAGACTTATACAGAGGCATTATCACCTCCTTTTTTCTGCTATCCATTCCTCTCTGTATGCACCCAAGCATCCTTCTAGCTTTTGCCATCGCCTTTTCTACCTGTTTAGCTACTTTAAGACCATCAGACACAACCACGCCTAGGTCCCGCTCTTCTTTAGTGGACAAAAGTACTTCACCTCCTATACTGTATTGCTCCCTTGGATTGCTGCAGCCCAAATGCATGACCTTACATTTTTTAACATTAAATCCCAGCTGCCAAATTCTAGACCATTCTTCAAGCTTAGCTACATCCCTCCTCATGTAAACTACATCTTCCTGGGTGTCTACTCTATTGCAGATTTTGGTATCATCTGCAAAGAGGCAGACCTTACCCGACAGCCCTTCTGCTATATCACTAACAAAGATGTTAAAAAGAATCGGACCAAGGACAGATCCCTGGGGCACACCACTGGTAACATCCTTCTCCTCAGAGTGAGCTCCATTTACTTTTACTCTTTGTCGCCTCCCACCCAACCAATTTCTAACCCAAGCAGTAACTTTAGGGTCCATCCCTATGGTGCTCAGTTTGTTTATAAGTCGCCTGTGAGGAACAGTGTCAAAGGCTTTAATGAAATCTAAATACACCACATCTAGAGCTCTCCCTCGGTCCAACTCCCTGGTCACCCAGTCAAAGAAATCAATCAGATTTGTCTGACAAGATCTGCCTCTGGTGAATCCATGCTGCCTCAGATCCTGTAATCCGCTGGACTCCAGAAACCTCACTATTTTCTCTTTCAGCAGCGTTTCCAATAATTTACTCACCACTGAAGTTAAACTAACTGGCCTTTAGTTTTCAACCACATCCTTACTTCCGCTTTTGTGTAAAGGCACCACATGAGCCTCTCTCCAGTCCTTTGGCACCACTCCCGACTCCAACGAGGCATTGAAAAGGTCATTCAGTGGAGTTGCTAGAACGTCCCCAAGTTCCCTCAGTATTCTCGGGTGTATCCCATCCGGTCCCATCGCTTTGTCTACTTTAAGTTGAGCTAGTTTCTCACGAACACAGTCTTCTGAAAATTGTTCAAGATGTCCCTCACTTCTGTTCCTATTTGTGGGTGTTTTCTGAGGTCCTGCTCCTGGTTCTTCATCTGTGAACACAGAACAAAAATATTTGTATTTAGCAATTCCGCTTTATCCTTATCAGCTTCTACATATTCCCCCCCCCTGCACCCTTGAGTCTGACAATACCACTTTTGCCATTCCTCTTCTCACTAATATATCTGAAAAATGTCTTATCCCCCCATTTTATTGGATTAGCTATTTCCTCCTCCTTTTGAATCTTTGCCTTCTTGACTACTTTGCTAGCTTCTCTAGGTTTTTCAAAATACAGATGCCTGTCTTCCTCTCTCTGTGATCGCTTGCATTTCATGAAGGCCTCCTTCTTTTTCTTCACTTTTTCAGCTACTTCCTTCAAAAACCATAGCGGTCTCCTTTTCCTTTTGCCTTTATTTACCATTTTTTTTTTTTAAAGGTTCTTTATTCGCATTTCAGAGGATAAGTACATTCAGTGAATCCGTACAGTCAAATCAGAATACAAGATGCAGTATGGGAACTTTCAAGTATTGCAACTCAGAACAAAACAAGTATCAGCATCAGTACAAATTGAAAACGAAAAGAACGTTAAAGTAGTATTACAAGTAAGAGTAAACAAAAACAAAAATGCAAAACACCAAAAACTATGACCATTCCAACCCCGCGACCCGCCCCACCACCAGAAAACAACCGCCCTATAAGGTATCACTGGTGTCCTTTAATGTATTTGCTCAGAGCGTCCTCCTGCCTAAGGTGTTGGCCTGCTTGGGGATGTCGTTCTGTATACAGATCTTCATAGCTTCGGTGCAGACAGAGCAGGTTCCACCAAAGTTCGAAATGGACTTTCTCGAAATTTTTCCAGTGCATGAGGATAACTTTTAGTGCCAGGCTAATCATAAGATCTAACAATCGATTGTCTCTTTTGGGTAGTTTCGGCCAGACCATCAGGGATCTAAAAACGATGACCTGGTAAGTAATCGGGGTCTGAATATTCAATATACAGGATATCCGCTGCCAAACAGAAAGCCAGAAGATCTGCAAATGCTCGCAGTAGAAAAGCATGTGCGCCAATGTGCCTATAGTTGTGTGACAGGACCAACAGCGATTCCCCTCCTGTGGCGCCCATTTGCTCTTCTTGGAGGGGGTGAGGTAGGCTCGATGCGCCAAGAAATATAAAGATTGAGTAAGGGAGGCTGATCGGGTGACCCGTATTTGAGGCCCCCAAAAGGTACTCCATTGTTCCTCTGGCAGATAATCCCCGGTATCTGCAAGCCACGTCGATTGCACTTGGACACATTCTTTCTCCCCTCTCGAACGAAGTATCTCGAGTAGTTTCGAGACGGCCCGTGGACCCGCCTGTATCTCCTGTAGTTTTTGCCCCAATGGCCATCCCTGTCGCAGTTCCAGCAGGGAGACCCCTGCCTTACTCAGACAGTGGCGAAGTTGACACCATTGGAAATAACCGGTGGGCGGTAATCCAAATTCCGCTTGCAGCATTCCAAATGTCTTGAAGGCCGATCTCGTCATCAGCTGTCCTAAAGTCGCAATACCGTGTTCTATCCATATCTTCCATCGTACAGGTTTCCCACCTATCCGGAAACGGGGTTCAACCAGATAGGCATATCCGTCGCAAAATCTTCACCACCTTCAAGGCATTGTTCAAGCCGTCGGCGCGCTTGTTGCGTTGACTGCACCACCAGATCAGGGGCCTGTTTCGGATCGGGTACCATTCCAATCAGCGTTTTCGTGTGCAGCGGAGCTGAGAGGGCATGTTCAACCGCAAGCCATCGTGCGGCATCAGCCAAGTTTCCCTCGGATGTCCATGTCGAACCTTGTCGCAGTAAGGAGGCCAAATGCAGCCATTCCACATCAGGGAGATGCACACCGCCCTTAGTCTTCGGCAATCGCAATTTCCATGCCGCAATCCGTGGCACGCGATTGCCCCAGAGAAAAGACACTATCTGACGATTGAGCTGCTTGTAGAAGCTCGGGGCAAAGAGCATAGGGATCATACTCAGCACATAACTGATTTTGGGGACCAGCATCATCTTTATGGTCTCTAACCTGCCCCACCAGGTGAGGTGCAAGGGGGTCCATTTATTGGTGCAGTCAGTAACCAAAGTCTTGCATGTTCGAGTATTGATGGTGATGGTATCTTGGAGAGTAAAGCCATATTCTACCCCTAAATATTTAAATGAGGACTGTGCGTATTGAAAAGGGTAGGCTTGCAGTTCGGTCTTATGGACATGCGCATTCAAGGGTATTAAGGTGGTCTTCGCTAGGTTTACTTTATACCCCGATATAGCGGAATAGTTATCAATAAGTTGAAAAACTGATGGCAGAGAATCCGGCTTCAAAAAAAGTAAAAGATCATCAGCATAGGCAGATAATTTACATTGGCCATCGGGGAATTCTACACCAGCAACATCATAGTGCTGACGAATGGCAATCGCAAGCACTTCCAGGGCTAAATTGAAGAGAAGAGGCGATAGGGGGCAGCCTTGGCGAGTTCCTCTTTGTAGAGTAAAGGGAGCCGAAAGTCCAGAGTTAGCTGCAATGCGTGCTACGGGGTTAGCATACAATAGTGATATTCTCCGAAGACATCTCTCGCCAATCCCAAACCACCGTAGGGCTCTAAACAGGTAGGACCACTCCAGCCGGTCAAAAGCCTTCTCGGCATCTAATGATAATCCGACAAGAGGTTCTGAGAGTTCCGAGGCCTTGATTAAAACATGAGCCAACAATCTCCCATTATCAGTAGTGGATCTGCCTGGTACAAAACCACATTGGTCAGGGTGAATCAGGTCAGCCAGGACCAAGTTTAGACGATTAGCCAGTATCTTAGCATAAAGCTTATAGTCCACATTTAAGAGCGAGATTGGTCTATAATTTTCAATTTTCAGTGAATCTCGTCCCGGTTTTGGGTGAATCACGATAGTGGCCTCCGCCAAGGCTCCAACAGCCAGATTCGATTCGTATAGTCCTCTGTAGTACGTCTGCAGCATAGGCACTAACAGTTTCCGGAACTTGTGGTAAAATTCCAAGGGCAAACCATCGGGGCCTGAAGCCTTCCCTCGCGCCATCTGTCCTATGGCGCTATGGATCTCCATGGCGGAAACATCTCGCTCTAATTCTTGGGTCTGTTCCGCGGGAAGTTTGGGTCCAGTGAGATTAGCAACAAAGGCCGAGAAAGTTTCATCGGTACAGCTCACCTCAGAGCGATAGAGATCTTCATAAAATTCTTTGCAGCGTCCCAATATTTGCTCGTCTTGGACTAGGAGGTTTCCACCACGATCTTGCATCCCAGCTATTCGCGTGGTATTCTTCCGTGCTTTAAGTACATTAGCTAACAGGGAGCCAGCACAGTTACTTTCGTAGTAATATGTACTCTGCTGGGCGCGAACTGCAAGATGAGCCTCTTTATAGAGCAGGGTATTATATTGGTATCGGAGTCTTTGCAGTTTGATCAGTATCATCGGATCGGTGTGCTTCACCAGTAATCGTTCGCCAGCCTTGATTTGGCTCTCCAACATTTCCCGCTCCATTTTTTTGCACTTATTTCTTCGGATAGCATATGAAGTGATGTGTGCACGAAGCATCGCTTTAAATCCCTCCCACCATCCCCATATAGAGGTAGCGGTAGGATCATTACAGTGAAGGTATGTCTCGATGGCCTGACTAATATGGACTTCGAATGCCTCTTCGCGTAACAGCGTTTTGTCAAAAGTCCATCTAGGAGGCATCTTCGGTGAGAGCCCTAATTCTAAGGTCAGAGAAACCGCAGCGTGATCAGATATTGCACTCTCATGTATGGTCACCGCAGCCACCTGTTTAATGAGACCGGCCGAAAGCAAAAAGTAATCAAGCCTGGTATGAGAGTTATGCGGAGTGGAATAAAATGTGTATTCCCTGTCTGTGGGGTGAAGGAGTCGCCAGGGTTCTACCAAAGACAGCTCTTCAGTCATGCCTAGCAATGCAGCATGCGCTTTGATTTTGGTGACTGGTTTATACGGAGTTCTATCCAGCAGGGGATCGAGAATGATGTTAAAATCTCCCCCCAGCACTACGTTGGTGTTGCCCGCCAGTGTTAATTCCATTGCAATATTTTTAAAGAAGGCGGGATCTTCAAAAGTGGGTGCATAGATGTTCATAAGAGTAAAAGGCATCTGCTCTATTTGCATGGTGGCTTTCGCCCATCGACCATCAGAATCTGCCTTCACCTCTTGGACCGCAGAGTTGAGCGAGCTACGGACTAGTGTTATCACTCCACCTTTCCGTCTGGAGGCGGGGGAAACCACTAGTACTTTGTATATTTTGGAGGTGACCTTCCGCGATTCTTGCTCAGACAGGTGTGTCTCCTGCAGATACACAATATCAGCCCTTTTCCGCTGACAGTAGGATAAGATTTTCTTGCGTTTTATCGGGTCTGCAATCCCCTTAACATTCAGGGTAAGTATTACCAATTCAGTTGCCATCACCATAAGGACAACGCATCATCCTGTCGGAGGTCGACTGAGCGCAAAGCGTTGTCGCTGGTGGCGCCAGCGTGCCCCAGGGTCGGAATGGTCTTACACAAAACAGTTAAACTTTGTACAAAACATTTCAAGGTGAAAACCACCCCCTGTGCCAGAAACCAACTGTCACCTTCACCCCCGTTGTTGCCCCTATCATGTAATAACAAAATCACAGGTGTGCAGCAACATACCCGCAAATAGCAGGTGAGAGAAACCAGAGGGGAGAGAAGAGGAGAAGACTAGGGGAGAAAGCAAGAAAAAGGAAGGCTGAAGCGTTCTCAAGATATTGGAACTTCAAGAGACAAAACTATATAGAGCTCACATAACAAGGAGAATGAAGACCGTGGTTCTGCAATCCAAATCCAGGAGCTGGAGGCCCCGCAAGCAGGAGTCTCGAGAGCCCCGGGAGTTAGTATCAGCAGAGCGGCCGTAGTCCCCCGGAAAGGCATCCATAATGAGAGAAAGGAAATACAATACTTAGGAGTCCATAGCAGAATGTTCCTGTAGGAAGGCTAGCAGCTTGTCAGGTTCAACAAAGTTCCTGGTGGTGTTATGAAGTGTCACCCGCATGGTCCCAGGGTAGTAAAGGCCATATCTGGCCTGCAGGCTCTGTAGTAGGGGTCGGCAGGCCAGCAACTCTCTCCGACGATCCACGGTCTGCTTGCTGAGATCTGGGTAAAGTGAAATTTTCTGGCCCTGTAGCTGTAGTGAGATATTCTTTTTGGCAGCCTGCAAGATCTGTAAGGCCTGCGGGTAGCGGAGCACCTTGAAGATAATAGGCCGAGGATATTTAGCGTTATCGGTTTTATGCATGGGGATGCGATGTGCGCGCTCGATCTCAAACGGCCTTACAAAGGTGAGTTGAAGCAGCTCCGGGATAATTTTTTCCAGGAAGGCTACTGGGTCAGATCCTTCAGCTCCCTCCGGAGCGCCCACTAACCTGATATTATTGCGTCTAGCGCGATTATTTTGGTCCTCCATTAGATCTTCCATCCGCTTGACCCGTCTAGTCAGGGGGCCTAGCTGGCCTAGTAAGTTGTCATGCTGCTGGATTTTCTCCTCTGCCACGTGCAGGCGGGAGCCTATCTCAGTCATTCTTCCTTTCACCTCGCAGAGATCTTCTTGTATCGTGGTCAGCGTCGCTGCATTGGTAGCAATCATCTCCTTGACACATTTTAATTCAGCAAGAACTTCCCGCAGGCTCTCCCCGGAGTTTTCCCGTTCCCCGGCGGCCATTTTATGCGGGGAACCAGCCTCCGGTTTCGAACGCTTCGCCACCGAGCCAGTGCCCGATTGAAATTCAAGGCGCGCTGGTTTTAAATTAGACATCTTCCCTCCCTATGCAGTCGTTGGCACACCGAAAGAGGGGTAAGCAGGATGCAAAGAAATATCGTAAAAGCTCAGGATTCTGCGGCAACTACGGGAGCTACAGACTCACGCGTCCATTCTGCACCGTGGCTAGCTCTGCCCCCCCTTTATTTACCATTTTAACAAAAAGGTTGGTTGCCCTTAAAATACCCCCTTTCAGTTTTGCCCACTGTTTTTCTACATCCCCCACTGTTCCCATCCCACTAAAGACTCCCTGAGGTATTGGCCCATCTTCGCAAAGTTAGTCTTCCTAAAGTCTAAGATCCTCACCTTGGAATGGATTCTAACAGCCCTAGTCCTAATACTGAACCACACCATCTGGTGATCACTGGATGCAAAATGATCTCCCACTAGAACATCAGAAACACTTTCACCATTGGTAAGCACCGAGTCCAGTATGGCCCCTTCACGTGTGGGGTCTGTTACCATCTGCCTGAATAGTTCTCCCTGTAGAGAATCCAGGATCTCCTTATTTCTAGATGATACTGCAGCTGGAATGTGCCAATCAACATCTGGCATATTGAAATCTTCTATCAGTAGCACTTCCCCTTTCCTAGCAATGCTGCGTATGTCTTTAATTAACTCTCTGTCCACCTCTTCGTCTTGTGAGGGAGGTCTGTATATCACACCAATGCAAATAGATTTCTCTTTCCCTCTTTCTAGTTTAACCCACAATGCCTCCTCTCTCCCTTTTAAGCTCTGTAATTCCAAAGCTTTAATAGTAGTTTTTACATATAGTGCCACTCCTCCTCCCCTTCTTCCTACCCTGTCCTTTCTGAATAAAGTATAGCCAGGTATAGTTACATCCCAGTCATGGTTTTTTGTGAACCATGTTTCTGTAACTGCCACTAAATCCAAGTCAGCCACTCCCACCAAAGCTTCAACATCAGGGATCTTATTTCCCATGCCACGGGCATTTATACACACTGCTTTCCATATGTTACCCCTGTTACCCATTTCCATAAAGGTATTTAATGTATCACCTACCTGGGGACTTTCACTTACCTGGGGGCTTTCTTCACCTATCCCCAATGAATCTAGTTTAAAGCCCTCTTCAGTAGATTAGCCAGTCTACTACCGAAGATGCGCTGACCTTTCTTGGACAGATGGATGTCATCTCTGCTCTGCAACCCTTGGAACAGCATCCCATGGTCTAGGAAACCAAAACGCTCTCGATGACACCATCCACACAGCCATGCATTCATCTCCAGGGTGCGAGCCTCTCTGCCTTGGCCTTTACCCTCAACAGGGAGGATTGAAGAGAACACCACCTGTGCACCTAACTGCTTCACCTTCTGTCCCAGAGCCATGAAGTCACTTTTGATATGTTCCGAGGTATACCTGGCAGTATCATTTGTTCCAACATGGATTAGCAACATTGGGTAATAGTCAGTGGGCTTGATGAGTCTCGGCAAACTCTCCGTAACATTTTGGATTTTGGCACCAGGCAGACAGCATACCTCTCTGGACATCAAGTCTGGTTGGCAGATGGACGCCTCAGTACCCCTCAGAAGAGAGTCTCCAACCACCACTACCCTTTGTTTCCTTCTGGTCACTGATTCTGCAACTTTGGGGTACTTGAACTCTGGTTCTTCCCTTTCCAGGGATGCTTTCACCTCCTCCACTTCCAGGGCTGCATAATGGTTCTTCAATTCAAGGGCTGGAGAAGTTGGATTGGTGATTTTGCAGGTCCTGGTGACTTGTGTCCAACCATCGACATTCTGTTGGCACCCATCTTCTCTTGTGCTGGAGAGCTTGGTTGCTGCAAGAAGCATCTCATCAATGTACTTCTCACTATCTTGAATGCTCCTCAGCCTCGCCACCTCCTCTCTGAGTTCCTCCACTTGTTTCCTCAGAGCTTCAGCATGCAGACACCCTGCACATGGAACTTGTCCTTCAACTGGCATTAGGACCTCTGTCTGGACCAAGGCAGAAGCTGTAACGTGGGAACAGCTTTAGCAATACGATTTTTCCCAGCCATTCTTCTGTTCGTGGAGCTTTGGTATCTGTTAAAGCAAAAGAGAGAGATCTACCAAGTGCCAGCCAGTTTCCCAGCTGTCCTGTCAGAGAAAAAGCAGTTAAATCTCTTTAATTATATTCAAAATGTGCTGGTCCAATTCTCTGTGATTTGTTAAAGGGGGAGGTGCCCTATAAAGCAAGACTGCTCACTAGGGGTGGGTGGGACTCGGGGTGGGTAGGGAGGGAACTAACACCTGATTAGGTGTTAGCAGTTTCCAAATCTGAGGAGGTTACTAGAGTTCAGCAACCTACTGTGCTCAAGGAAAGTTCCCCTAAAGCACCAAAAAGAAAGTAACCTTGCTTTAAAAAATATACAAAAAACCCTTTTAAGAGCTCCCAGTCAGAGAGCTAGCAATGTAATATAATAAAAACAAACAAACAAACAAACCCTCAAATCCTTACTGTTTGTTGATCTGTAGAGCCCTGGTTTGGAAAGCCTCAGCAGGGCAGGGCACTGGAGCCTTTTATGCAGGCCTCAGCTGTACTCAGGAAATCAAGCCCACTAACTCCTGATTAGGTGTTAGCAGTTTCCAAATCTGAGGAGGTTACTAGAGTTCAGCAACCTACTGTGCTCAAGGAAAGTTCCCCTAAAGCACCAAAAAGAAAGTAACCTTGCTTTAAAAAATATACAAAAAACCCTTTTAAGAGCTCCCAGTCAGAGAGCTAGCAATGTAATATAATAAAAACAAACAAACAAACAAACCCTCAAATCCTTACTGTTTGTTGATCTGTAGAGCCCTGGTTTGGAAAGCCTCAGCAGGGCAGGGCACTGGAGCCTTTTATGCAGGCCTCAGCTGTACTCAGGAAATCAAGCCCACTAACTCCTGATTAGGTGTTAGCAGTTTATAAACCTGAGGAGTTAGTACTAGAGTTCAGCAACCTACTGTGCTCAAGGAAAGTTCCCCTAAAGCACCAAAAAGAAAGTAACCTTGCTTTAAAAAATATATAAAAAACCCTTTTAAGAGCTCCCAGTCAGAGAGCTAGCAATGTAATATAATAAAAACAAACAAACAAACCCTCAAATCCTTACTGTTTGTTGATCTGTAGAGCCCTGGTTAGGAAAGCTTAACATCCCTACATCTTCCTCAGTAAAGACCGAAACAAAGAATTCATTCAGTCTCTCCGCTATCGCCTTGTCGCCTCTTAGGGCCACTTTAACTCCTCTATCATCTAATGGACCAACTTACTCTCTCACAGTTTTTTTGCTACAAATGTACTTGAAAAAATCTTTATTTCGCGTTTTTGCTTCCGCAGCAAGCTTCTTCTCAAATTCTCCCTTTGCCTGCTTTATCAATGCCTTGCATTTGACTTCCCAGTGCTTATGCTGTTTCCAGGTTTTGTCGTTTGGCTCTTTTTTCCATTTCCTGAAAGATGCTTTTTTGGCAACAACAGCCTCTCTGACCTCACCTTTAAACCATGCTAGCAGTTTTTTGGACTTCCTTCCACTTTTCTTAAAGCGTGGAATACATCTGGTCTGGGCTTCCAAGATAGTATTTTTCAACAACACCCAAGCTTGATGTAAGTCTTTAACCTTTGCAACTGCTGCTTTTAGTTTTTTCTTAACTATTTTCCTCATTTTATCATAGTCTCCCTTTCGAAAGTTAAAAGGTAGTACTGTGGATTTCCTTACTATCCCTACTCCACTAATTAAATCAAAGGCGATCATGCTATGATCACTATTGCCAAGTGGCCCCAACACCCTTATCTCTTGCACTAGATCTGGTGTTCCACTAAGGACTAGGTCTAATATGGCTTCCCCTCTGGTCGGTTCCTGAACCAGCTGCTCCAAGAAGCAGTCATTTATGTCATCTAGGAACTTTATCTCCCTAGCATGTCCTGCCGTGACACTGACCCAGTCAATACCGGGGTAATTGAAATCACCCTTATTATTACTGCGCTGTAACTTTTGTTAGCTTCCTTGATTTCTTTGAGCATTTCATCATCCATTTGTTCATTCTGGCCAGGCGGTCGATAGTACACCCCCACTGCCATCGCCTTCCCCTTTTTACATGGAATTTCAATCCATAGAGATTCTACAACAAATTTTGTTTCCTGCAAAACTTTAATCCTTTCTGACTCAATACCCTCTCTAACATAGAGCGCAACCCCTCCACCAATTTGATCAGTTCTATAATTACGTTATAGTTTGTACCCAGGTATCACAGTGTCCCACTGGTTGTCCTCCTTCTACCATGTCTCTGATATTCCAATCATATCTATCCTCTCATTTAGTGCTATATATTCTAACTCTCACATCTTATTTTTTAGACTTCTAGCATTTGCATACAAGCATTTTAGAGACTGTATTTTATTCATATTAATTTGGCTATTGGTAGACATGGGTAATTTGGGATCTTTAAGCTCTGTCTGCTCCATACTCGAGGGCATTTGGGCTACTTAAAGGTTAATGCCAGCAGCCTGGTTCCATCCCGGTTAAGGTGAAGCCCATCCCTTTGGAAGAGCCCATCCTTTCCCCAGAATGTTCCCCAGTTCCTAACAAATGCCACCCACCTGTGTAATGCCACCTGTGGGTGGCATTACAGGGAGTTTGCCCTCCTCAAGGGTGCTGATGTCCATGAACATAAGAACATAAGACATGCCATACTGGGTCAGACTGAGGTCCATCAAGCCCAGTATCCTGTTTCCAACAGTGGCCAATCTAGGTCATACGTACCTAGCAATATCCCCAAAAGACACAGGTTCCACAATGCTTGTACTGGGTCAAGCATTGATATCCTGGGTCCCTTTTTAATAGTGGTTTATGGACCTTTCCTCCAGGAACTTGTCCAAACCTTTTTTAAACCCAGCTATACTAACAGCCCTTACTACATCCTCCGGTAACAGATTCCAGAGTTTGATTACACGTTGAGTGAAAAAATATTTTCTCTTATTTGTCTTAAATAGTTTACCCTGTAGCTTCATTACATGTCCCCTAGTCTTTCTATACTCTGATAGCGTAAACAATTGATCCACGTTTATCCGTTCCACTCCATTCATTAATTTATAGACCTCTATCATATCTCCCCTCAGCCGTCTCTTCTCCAGGCTAAAGAGCCCTAACCTTCTTAGCCTCTCTTCATAGGAGTAGCCTTCCATCCCCTTCACCAATTTGGTGGCTCTTCTCTGTACTTTTTCTAATAACGCTATGTCCTTTTTAAGATACGGTGACCAGAATTGCACACAATATTCAAGGTGCGGTCGTACCATGGAGCGATACAGAGGCATTATAATATCCTCTGTTTTGTTCTCCATCCCTTTCCTTATCATACCTAGCATTCTATTTGCTTTCTTGGCCGCCGCTGCACACTGGGCGGAGGGTTTTTACATGTTATCCACAATGACTCCTAAATCTTTTTCCTGGGTGGTGGTTTCTAATGTGGAGCCTTGCATCGTGTAACTATAGTGTGGGTTGTTCTTTCCTAGGTGCATAACTTTGCACTTGTCCACATTAAATTTCATCTGCCATTTGGATGCCCAGTCTTCCAATTTATCAAGATCCTCCTGCAGTTTTCCACAATCCAACTTTGGACCCCCAACTTTCTCAGGAGCACACCCCCCAGGTGAGGCCCACATTGCACCCCACAGCCCATGCTGACTCACTGGTCAGGCACAGGGCTCACAATGGTATGATCCCCTCTACAGACTTCACTGTGCTTTCCCACCCCTCACCTCGGGGGAACTGGGCACCTCATTTAGTGTGAGGGTGACATACTCCTCCTCCTCACTCTCCCCTGAGGTGGGGGAGCTGGATAGCATGATGGGGCTGCTGGTGACCCTTGTTTATGTCAACCCAGTGGCATCACGATCTGTGCTTCTTGGTGCAGGGCCATACCACATTCCCACACATGTCCATGATTGCCCCTGCACTACTTCCTGTGTCTCCTCTTCCACCTCATCATCCTGGTCTGCATCCTCCTCCTCCTCTTCATTGGCCTCCTCTGGTTTAGGGGGTGGGGAGTCCTCAAGTAGGATAGCTGTGTGCGATACAAGGGGCCACATGCATTAGTGATAGTGCTTAGGGGTACACAGCGGTTGTGTCCCTACAACCTGGTCTGTCTGTATCCACCCCTGCAGTGAGCTGCTGGATGCAGTGTAACAGGCAGGGACATGTGCACCAGATGATCCTGTAATGCACCCAGTATGCTTCAATATCCCTCATGATGAGGAAGTGGCTATAGACACAAACAGTGGTGAACTACATAATGTGGCAGGCTATGCACATGCCGAATGTCTGAGTTGTTAGTCCAAGCACAGACACACAGAGACATCATGGATCAACAGGCCTTTGTATTCTCACTGAGGTGTTTTCTCCTCCAATGTATGTGGTGGTTGACTTGGTCCTTTGGCAATTCGGGCACTATGGGGTGTTGGGATATGGCTGTTTTGTGTATATGAGGTTTCATGTCCTTGGCAGAGTGTTTCTGTTGTTTGTGTGGGTTTCACTTTGTACTTCCACGACAGTCCTGACAATCAGCTGGGTGCAAGGGTATGTGGTGTCTGGTTTTCATATCTCTGATTTACTGTTGCAGCTGGGCACTCTTCCACAGGTCCGCATGCCTTTCTTTGGCCACAGCGGGGTCTCGTGGCAATGAGGGGTTTGCTGCTGCTTTGCCTGGGTATCGGGGCTCTCGCTGCTTTTTCCATGTGCCTGTTTCTGGGCCCTGCAGCCTGTCTTGGGTGGGGGGGTGTTGGGCTCTGGCCAGGTGTTTTGGGCATAGTGCTGGGGGCTGGGGGTTTGGTCCCCACCAGCTCTGTGTGATTTTGGTGGGCTGCTGGTGTGACACCCACACCTTCTCAGTTTTGTTTTTCTTGTGTCACTGTGGCTTTTGCAGGTGATTTTGGTTAGAGTACTGCCTTGGTAATCAGACCAGCATTCAGCTCCCACTAACACTCCTTGGGGCCTATCATAAGAACATAAGAAATACCACACTGGGTCAGACTAAGGTCCATCAAGCCCAATTTCTTGTTTCTAACAGTAGCCAATCCAGATCACAAGTACCTAGCAATTTCCTAAAAAGACACACATTTTCCCATAATACTTGTACTGGGGCAAGCAGTGGATTTCCTGGGTTTCCTTTAATAATAGTTTATGGACCTTTCCTCCAGGAACTTGTCCAAACCTTTTTTAAACCCAACTACACTAACAGTTTTTACTATATCCTCCAGTAACGAATTCTAGAGTTTGATTACACGTAGAGCGAAAAAAATATTTTCTCTTATTAGTCTTAAACTGGTTACACTGTAGCTTCATTGCATGTCCCCTAGTCTTTCTACTTGGTGTAAACAATCAATCTACACTTACCTGTTCCACTCCATTCATTAATTCATAGACCTCAATCAAATCTCCCCTCAGCCATCTCTTTTCCAAGTTGAAAAACCTTAACCTTTTAAGCCTCTCCTCATAGGAGTATCCTTCCATCCCCTTTACCATTTTGGTGGCTCTTCTCTGTACCTCTTCTAATTCCACTTCCCTGGAATTTCTGGATTTCAGCTTCCTACCTAAAAGCCTAAATTTGGCCTTGGGCAAGTCATTTAACTCCTCATTGCTTTGGAAAAAAATCCTAGCAATCTACTTCAGGTTACACTGCCAAGAAACCCAGGAGCTGCTGGGTCACCAGGAGTCAGCATTGACTCAAAGGCACACATTGCATTTCATTGCAAAGGCTAGGCAATAAATACAGACATTGTTAGGTTTTCTTAAGCTTATAAACAAAATTTAGGTTGTTTGTCACCAGACTGTAGAACAAGAAGACTGTGGAAAGGTAGAAATCTGCAAGAAAAAAACCTTTTCCTTTGTAGAAAGAAGAAAGAGGAAAAGCAAACTAGTTTTCTTTATATAAACAGCTACTCTAACACACCACAGTTGGCTAAGTAGCTTTATTCTAAGAGGTCAAATAAGGTAATAAATAGGCAATGGAAATGTGCATCAAAACCCAGCTAAAAAGTAAAAAGTTAGAATAGCTTAGCTGTGCAGATTCTCCCGAAGCAATGAGGATGAGTTCCACATGTGTGCTGGAAAATACTCGGGAGTAATATGTGAAAATATTTCTTTATAGAAAGAGTGGTAGATGCATGGAATAGTCTTCCAGTGGAAGTAGTAGAGATAAAGACTGCATATGAATTCAAGAAAGCATGGGACAAACACAGAAGATCTCTAAAGGAAAAAAGGGACTGTAGAGCTTGGTAGATGGTATAGAAGGGCGGACTGGATAGATTGCATGGTCCTTCTCTGTTGTCATGTTTATATGTTTCTGATAAACACAAATGAGCTTACATTATTTTTGTATGCATATGACTATAATTATGTTAATTAAAAAAATTATATTGCTATTGTAATAATACATTTATATACATATTTTCTATAACTTCTTTTTATTTATATTATGAACATAAGAACATAAGAAATGCCATACTGGATCAGACCAAGGTCCATCAAGCCCAGTACCCTGTTTCCAGCTGTGGCCATTCCAGGTTACAAGTACCTGGCAGGTTCCCAAAAAGGTACACAGGTTCCATAATGCTCATCCCGGGTTAAGCAATGGATTTTGTGGATCCTCTTTAATAACGGTTAATAGACCTTTCCTCTGGGAACTTGTCCAAACATTTTTTAAAGCCAGTTACACTAACAGCTTTTACTACATCCTCTAGTGAAAAATTCCAGAGTTTGATTACTCATTGAGTGAAAAAATATTTTATTTATTTATTTTATTTATTTATTTAGCATACATTTGTATACCGCTACTTCCAGCGATCAGTAGCGGTTTGATTAACGAAACAGAAATGTACAATCATGTCAAATTTTCGAAGTATACACACCTTGATTTGGAGGAGAAAGCACAGCACACGGGGGAAGGTCATATGGACGGACATTACATATTTTCATATTTACTTATTTACATATTGAGGTCATATGGACAGACATTACATATTTACATATTAACTTATTTACATGAATTGCCACCTTGTTTCATTGGGTGGTATCATTCCTACCCCTGGGATTATGTCAGATTGTATTGGCACTGGAAAAGATGTGTCTTGAGCTTCTTTCTGAATTTGGAATTTTGGAATTTTCTCTTCTTAGTCTTAAATAGGTTACATTGTAGCTTCATTGCTTGTCCTCTAGCCTTTCTATTTTTTTTGTTGACGTAAATAACCAATCTACGTTTACCTATTCCACTCCATACATTAATTTATAAACCTCTATCATATCCCCCCTCAACTGTTTCTTTTCCAAGTTGAAGAGCCCCAACCTTTTAAGGTGGGCAGGTATTTTATTCATATTAACCTGGTTATCAGTTGAAATCTTTCAGCTGTGAACTTGAGGGTATCTGGGTTACTTTTATCTTTATTGGAACCTCTCTGTCAGGGTGCCCTAACTTCCCTCTTTTGCTGTCCTTCAAGGACACATCCTTCTGAGCCATGCACTTCTGGGCAACTATTGGCTTTCCCCTATTATCTAGTTAGCTGTGGGAGATATTTATTTGTTTTGTTTGAGACATAACAATTAGTTAGTAATACAGGATGCCATCATCAGTGCAGAGCACAAAAGAATCTGTATCACCCATCATCCAGTATATTTACAAGAGTATAACAGTGAGCTGGAAAATAAAAAAAGAAAGGCATTGCATGTCCATCATTGACAATGAGAAGACTTGACCCCCACCAAAGGGAATGTCTCATACAACAAATAAAACATTGATAAATTGACCAACCAAATATTAACTAACACAATTCCCTCTCGGCAAAAACCATGTTTCTCTGCCCATCTCTCCCTATCTGTTTTCCACTTGAGAACATGACTGTGTTAATATATCATCATAAATTCATAAGTGTACATCATGTATTTATGGAGGAACCAAACCAACTTCAGTCAAAACAGTTTGTATTATACAAGTAAATTAGAAGCTAAAATTCAAAGATCTGAACCTGGATTCAAACTAGATCAAAGGAAGTTCACCTATTTCAACTGAAAAGGCATATTAATAAGGCTGTTTAAAAAAATGGAGGATTCATGTAGTGGCTCATACCATCTTGAAAATTACAGGGCAGATTAGTTAGAAATATATCTCAAGTATAGTGTCATTCATCTGAACTTTTACTATGTGCTCATTTTGTTCATCATTTCTGGATTAATTGGATGGTAAACTATTTATCACTTACTCTCTCCATTTGTTGCTAAGTCAAGAAATCTGTGTCATGACATATATTTCCAAATATTAGAAGATACGTTTTTTTGGCCCAGCCAGTCACATTCCATCTCCCACAGGCAAGTCTACAGGAGATTCACAGTGACAGCTAGACCTGCAGGGGTTGCAGCAGAGAGAGAACCAGAAACCAACAGGGAGGGAGCAAAATCGAACCAGAGCTAATTTTCATCTTCTAATAGTGATAGTGCCCTTGGCAGTGGATAACAACATGCTATAATTGTACTTGCCTATTATTTGGTAACTGCTGTGCTTGCCTTGGGACATCTAAGTATTGGCACAAGCAATTATCAGATCTCTTTACTACTCCCAGAAAAGAGAATATACAGGTGAACCTGAAGAATTCAGACAAGATAAAAATATGCTCTTTCTTGGTCATAAGAAATTCTGCATTGCAAGAAATGTGAAAGGATTCGACAAAGCAGTCCAGATTGCAAATTCACTGTAATCATAATGGCTTGATTGTTTTGACTTTATAGCATAATATTAAAATAGTTTAAAGGTGAGGTCAGAGAGGCTGTTGTTGCCAAAAAAGCATCTTTCAGGAAATGGAAAAAAGAGCCAAACAACGAAAACTGGAAACAGCACAAGTACTGGCAAGTTAAATGCAAGCCATTGATAAGGCAGGCAAAGGGAGAATTTTAGAAGAAGCTTGCTGCGGAAGCAAAAACGCGTAATAAAGACATTTTCAAGTACATTCATAGCAAAAAAACAGAGAGAGAGTCAGTTGGTCCATTAGATGATAGAGGGGTTAAAGGGGAACTAAGAGGCGACAAGGCAATAGCGGAGAGACTGAATAAATTCTTTGCTTCGGTCTTTACTGAGGAAGATGTAGGGGTGTTACCTATGACTGAAGTGGTATTTAAAGGTGCAGAAGAATTGAAGGAAATATCAAACTGAAGAGTAGCAAATCACCTGTACTGGATGATATACATCCAAGGGTGTTGAAAGAACAGAAATATGAGATTGCAGACCTGCTATTAGTAATCTGTGAGCTATCATTAAAACCATCTGTAATACCTGAAGATTGGAGGATCACGAACGTAATGCCAATTTTTAAAAAGGATTCCAGGAGTGATACGGGAAACTACAGACCGGTGAGCCTGATGTCAGTACTGGGAAAAATGGTAGAAACCATCATAAAGAACAAAATTGCTGAACATGTAGATAGTCATGGCTTAAGGGGAGACAGCCAAAATGGCTTTAGACAAGGAAGATCTTGTCTTACTAATCTGTTATGTTTTTTTGAAAGTGTGAATAAACAGGTAGACAAAGGTGAGTCGGTTGATATAGTGTATTTGGACTTTCAGAAAGCCTTTGACAAGGTCCCTCATCAAACACTTTTGGCAAAACTAAAGAGTCATGGGGATAGGAGGCAGTGTACTATTGTGGATCAGGTACTGGATAAAAGATAGTAAGCAGAGGGTAGGGCTAAATGGCCAATTTTCCCAATGGAGAAAGGTGAATAGTGGTGTACCCCAGGGATCTCTGCTGGGTCCACTGCTTTTTGACATAGTCATAAATGACTTGGAAAAGGGATTAATGAGTGAAGATAACAAATTTGCAGATGACACAAAACTATTTAAAGTTGTTAAAACCCATGAGGATTGTGGAAAATTGCAAGAGGATCTTGATAAATTGGAAAACTGGGCATCAAAATGGCAGATGAAATTTAATGTGGACAAGTGCAAAGTTATGCACCTAGGGAAGAACAACCTAAACTATGGTTACACGATGCAAGGTTCCACATTAGGAACCACCACCCAGGAAAAAGATGTAGGCGTCATTGTGGATAACATGTTAAAACCCTCAGCCCAGTGTGTAGTGGTCGCCAAGAGAGCAAATAGAATGCTAGGTATCATAAGGAAAGGAATGGAAAATAAAACAACGGATATTATAACGCCTCTATATCGTTCCATGGTGCGACCGGACCTTGAATATTGTACAATTCTGGTTGCCGTATCTTTAAAAGGATATAGCGTTATTAGTAAAGGTTCAGAGAAGAGCCACCAAAATGGTAAAGGGGATGGAAGGATACTCCTATGAATAAAGGCTAAAAAGGTTAGGACTCTTTAACCTGGAAAAGAGATGGCTGAGGGGAGATATGATAGAAGTCTATAAATTAATGAACGGAGTGGAATGGGTAAACATAGATTGATTGTTTATTGTAGCGACCCTATGGGTTAGGCGGTTGCCTATATGTAGTGAGCGTACCTCTTTATGTCCCTTATCACCTGAATTCCCAATTCTGAGGCTTCTCAATAATGTAGTTGTGTGGTAAGAACCAAAACAGCTGAGGGTTTCAAAGGTAACAGGAATTTTATTTTCTACTTAACTATTGAACTTCTTTGTCAGCAGTTCAGATATAACCAGAACAAAAATGGGATACTTCTCCATTCAAAAAGGAAAACAAACTTTACAGCACAGTTCAGGCATTAGCCGTTTCAAACAGCTTGTTTTAAACAAAGCAATAAACCTTGCCTTCAGTCAAGATTACCTTCTTAGGTCCCAGGCTTGGTATAGCACAAATCTGTATCACTCAGGGCTCTGCACAGCACCTTGGCTTGTTGGTTACAAGTTGCTAAACCTGTGTATCATTCCTTTTTAAAGACATTGGCATTCTTCACTTTCAAGTTGCAAATATTGGCTTTAAACTTCCAGCATTCATAGCCTTCTTTGAGCCTGTCTGACTAGCTCAACATTAGTGTTTTAATTAACCAAATTTCCAGCAGGTCATAAACTTTCCAAAGCTTCTGGCTTTTTCACTACTTTTAAAAACCATACAGCTTTTACTTCTTCTGTCTCACACAGTAAGAGCAATCCATTTCAACATTAGAACATACACTTTCTGAAAGGCATTCTTCTACTTCCATACTTTCCTCATTTGGTTCAATTAGCACCTGGCTGGCCCCAGCGTCTCTAACTGCAGGTTTTAACTGCTCCAACAATTTCAAAACCTGTTCCCATTGGGAATCCTCACTATGCTGAGTTGCAGGGGAAGGATATAGGAGATCTTTCTTTTTTAATAAACCTTTTAAAACTTGCAAGGGGCTCACCTTGTTCCCAGCAACCTGTCTTCTCTCAGGCTGTGCCACAGGTAGAACCTTCTCCACAGACTCTCTCACAGAGATTCCTGTTTCTTGCCTTCCACCAGCATTTCACCCAGAATCAACTCTCCTGCGTTCCAAGCCAGCTGTACTCTTCCTACTGGCTAGGTTTCCTTCAGGGCTTGAGTTGTCTGAATGCTGCATGCAATAAGGATCTCCTTTGAGGCTTCTGATAGAGCACTTCTCTCTTACACGTGTCCTCCTAATCTCCTTACTTCCTGTAGTTTCAAGAGATTCTCTGCTAGTGTCCAGCCTGCTAGGGAACGTCTCCTCCTCAGAGGATTTCCCTCCTGGACTCCGCTCATGCACACGATCTCCTCCTGCTTTCCTTCTTCCTGGTCTCTCTCCTTTCACTCCTCCTCCTCCTTTCGTTCCCCCCTTCGTTCCTCTTTCTCTGGAAGACTCTCTCTGCTTATATGATTGGAGCTGCCCTATAGCCTCAGACTCCACCCCCAGGCTTCCCTCGTCACCTCCCCTGGTCACCATGGAGCTAGGGCGTGGCTCACTCTCTACTTCTCTGTGCACAGAGTTTTTTTCTTTGGTTAGAGTTTTAACCCTTAAACTCCCTGAAGCTTTCTTCTGCCCAGAGGTAAAAGGCTGTTTTTCCCCACTTTCTTTGGGCTCTATACCTGTCTCGCCACCACATTATGTTATGAGAATATAGAAAGACTAGGGGACATGCAATAAAACTACAGGGTAAACTATTTGACTAATAAAAGAAAATATTTTTTCACTCAATGTGTAATCAAACTCTGGAATTTGTTACCGGAGGATGTAGTAAATGCTGTTAGTGTAGCTGCGGTTAAAAAAGGTTTGGACAAGTTCCATTATTAAAAAGGGACCCAGGATATCAATGCTTGACCCAATACAAGCATTGTGGAACCTGTGTCTTTTGGGGAAACTGCTAGGTACATATGACCTAGATTGGCCAGTGTTGGAACCAGGATACTTGAGGGACCTTGGTCTGACCTTGAGGGCTTGAGGGACCTTGGTCTGACCCAGTATGGCATATCTTATCTTATCTTATCTTAGAGCACTGATTTCTGGGGAAGCCCCCACTGCCACACTGCCACCTCTCTCCGGGACTTGCAGTGGTGCCAATGGCATTGAAATCAAGATGCAGTGCTTACCTGAACTCTCTGGAGGTTCCTGCCTTCTATGATCTGCCGCTTCCATCCTTCTCCAACACACACATCCGGTTTATGCAAAGTACTAGGGCCCATAGATCAGCATCAGATGATCTAGTGAGAGCAATGTAAAAGGAAGGAAAAATGTTGAGCACTTGTTCTCCTGCTAGGTCACAGCACACTAGGAACTCGACTTTCTTATTCGCAAGTACAATGAAGGCAGCAGCATTAGGCCATCACTCTAAAAGTAGGAAACTTTGTTCAGTCAGCAGTTCTGCCGAGTAGCCACAGGGAAGTCATTACTTGCAGGCAGCAAATCAAAAGAAAACTGCAGGGAAGCCATTACAGACCGACAGCAGCTATAACCAGCAAATACACCGAAGGTCACACCACACTCACTGGGACTTTCCAGGACAGAGGGCATACAGTGTTCACTGAAGGGCAGCAAGGTCACATACAAAACATGCGGTACGGAAGCATTTCCAAAGAGCAACCTTATCACCACAGTGGAGAGAATGCAGTCACTGTATGCAGGAATCCTTTGGAAGTCAGCAAGTCCGATCTGCATTTAGCCTTTGAATTCATTTCCCTGATTGAAAGCATGGTTCCCAAAATCTTTCTGACACCACATTCAGCTGGGTTTCCAGGATATCCACAGTAAATACACATATCTGTACATACTGGGACTCAGTATATGCAAATTTTTCATACCAGGAAATCCCTGGACAAATGGAAAAAATGACTATGATATATAGTATGATTTTTCAAAAATAACTTAAAGGTATGAAAAGGAAGAGTTTACATTAGATTATTATTATTTTTTTTAATTTTCTATTTATTGATTTTTACAAAAAATCCAAGCAAAACACACTTGAATGGAAAATAAAGGAAACAGGTTACATAGGTCAGTAAACATCCAACCCCACATGTAATTAATATAACAGGAAATCAAAACAAAAACCTGTTCCTACCACAGCCCACAAAGAGAGGGAGAATCCAACTAAGAAAAAGAATATTACATTATAAGTGAGGAAATAACGCTGGAGGGAAACAGTCAGGTACTATCAATTGCAATGACACCTACACTGTATCAGAGGGACGACGGGCATTAATGAAGGCTAGCAACTGGGAAGGATCATAGAAAACATATGTAGCGGAAGTCATTTTGATAATACATTTTGAGGGAAATTTAAGAAAAAACTGAGCACCCAACATCAACACAGCGGGACGTAACAGTAAAAAGTCCCGTCGACGTTTCTGGGTCACTCTTGCAAGGTCTGGAAAGACCCGAACAGTCAAACCCAGAAAAGTAACAGCCCTTTTACGAAAAAACATTTTAAGAAACCAATCCCTGTCCGAGGGTAGTGCAAAAATTGCAATTAAAGTAGCAGGAGTAATAGTATCCACTAAAGAGGTCTCCAGCAAAGCTGTAACATCGAAAGAATCAGCTACATTTACCCCCGGTATATCCCCACCTCCCTCTATTTTCTTTTTAACAGGTAGATAATACAACTTAACCAAGGGAGGATGTGACTCTACAGGTACCCCCAAAATTTCCAACATATATTTCTTAAACATTTCCTTTGATCCCATTGAAGGGGCCTTAGGGAAATTAATCAAACGTAAATTGGAGTATCGAGAGTGATTTTCCAAGATTTCCAACCTCAATTGCATAGCCATAGAGTCCTTTTGGTAAATTTGGCCAGAGTCTTCAACCAGTGTAATTTTCTGCTGCAGATCCGAAACAGAGCTCTGCACCGCCGAAATCTCCTGCGTGTGTTGTTGCAGGAGTCCAGTATGATCCTGAAGTTGTGAGGAAACAGACGAGATCTGAGGAACCAAAAGTTCACCAAGTTTAACGATTGCAGACCAGATCGTTTCAAGTGTGAATTCCGCTGGTTTCTGAACAGGAAAACAAAATGAAACAGCTGTTCCCTCCGCACCAGCCTCCATTCTCCTTCGTTCCACCTCCAAGACAGCAGGAACCCCTGAGGCCACCATTGACTCACTGAATACACCGGGACTAACCGCAGCCAAACCGCTGCTCCGAAGAACCGGCGTCTCTCCGATCCCCACTCCCCTATCTGAAACCAGGGGAGGGCTCACCGTCGGCACCAGAGTCCCATTCAGCACAGGCACTTTGCGGGGCCGCCACTGCTCCGGCGATGAGATATCGGGTCCAGAGTCTCCCGCCAAACTCAAATCAGCCGAGAGACTCCCCAGGCCACTTATCGACGGTTCCTGACCAGACCGCTGCCGTGAGACCACAAAAGCGTCAAGCGGGCCACCCGCAGAAGGTAACGGGGTCGAGGTTGCAGGGGTAGAGGAGGGCTTCTGCGCCCCTTTTACTTTCCTTTTCCCCATAAATTAAGAAGACAGCCGCACAGCACTCCCTTCAGCACGCCATCTTGGATTTTAGATGTCATACATTTGATTATTTTTGAACCTAAAGGATCGATGCATGTACTACAACTAAGGCTGGAATTGATTTTTCAGTATATAATACTTACATTTTCTAATAAATCAATTTGCAGTCTTCAGGGCTGATATTTAAAGGCACTTTTCCAGGGGACAGCACCTCTCACTGGATAAGTGCCACCAAGCCTAATATTTAGTCACATTATCTGGTTAGTGTGGCAAAATATTATCTCTGACCACAATTTGGATAATGCTGGGGCAGTTCGAGGGAAGAGCTGGAGTGGAGTTGGGCCTTTATCTGGCATCGCTACCTGGATCACAATCTGCAAAACAACTGTCCTACATGGTATGTGGATTTGCAATGCAATACCGCCATTATCTGGAGACTGCCGAACCAAAAGCCCATAGGACTTCTAACCTGGGATAATATGACACCATCCATTACGCATAACATTTGTTATGACTTCCCCATTATTCTAGGGTCATTATTAAGTGCATACACCCAGGGCCGGATTTACCTATACGCCAACTACGCCGTGGCGTAGGGCCCACAGCTGACAAGGGCCCACAAAAATTGAAAAAATTGTTAGCCGCCTTAAAATTAAATTTAAAAAAAAAATGCTGGCTGCCGCCGCGGCAGCATGGACTGTCCCGCGGGGCCCCCTCTGCTGCCGCGCCAGCATGGACTGTCCCGCGGGGCCCCCTCTGCCCGGCTGAATCCGTCCGTCCGTCCCTCCCTCCCTCCCTCCGTGCCGGCTTTGAGAGGCGCGAAGGGAGAGTGTCTCCCTCGCGTCTCTGTTAAGCCCACAGGGGCTGATAGGAAATTTCCCATCAGCCCCTGCGTGCTTAACATAGACGCGGGGGAGACACTCTCCCTTCGCGCCTCTCAAAGCCTGCATGGAGGGGCTCAGCCGTCGCGGAGGGAGGGAGGGAGGGATTCAGCCAGGCAGAGGGGGCCCCGCTGGTCATTCCATGCTGCCGCGTCGGCAGTGGTAGCAGCCAGCGTTTTATTTTTTGTATTAAATTTTACTTTAGGCCGAGGGGGGGGGGGGGGGTAGGACGGGTAATGGGTTATTGGGGGGGGCTGGGACTGGAAAGGGCCCGGGGGGATTAAGACTGGAGGTGGGCTGATGGGGTTAGGACTGGTAATGGGCTGTGGGCTGTTGGGGGGGGTTAGAACTGGTACTGGGCTATGGGGGGGGTTAAGACTGGTAATGGGCTGTGGGCTGATGGGGGCTGTCTGGTAATGGGCTATGGGGGGGCTAGGGCTAGAAATGGGCTGGGGGGTTAAGACTGAAGGTGGGCTGATGGGGTTAGGACTGGTAATGGGCTGTGGGCTGTTGGGGGGGTTAGAACTGGTAATGGGCTATGGGGGGGTTAAGACTGGTAATGGGATGTGGGCTGATGGGGGGTTAGAACTGGTAATGGGCTATGGGGGGCATACTGGAAATGGGTTGATGGGGTTAGGACTGGAAGTGGGCTGTGGGCTGATGTGGGGGTTAGGACTGGCAATGGGCTATGGGGGGCTGACTGGAAATGGGTTGATGGGGTTAGGACTTGAGGTGGGCTGATGGGGTTAGGACTGGTAATGGGCTGTGGGCTGATGGGGGGGTTAGGACTGGCAATGGGCTATGGGGGCTGACTGGAAATGGGTTGATGGGGTAGGACTGGAAGTGGGCTGATGGGGGGTTAGGACTGGTAATGGGTTATAGGGGGGGGGGCTTAAACTGAAAATGGGGTGATGGGGGGTTAGGACTGTAAGTGGGTTGATGGGGGGCTAGGACTGGTATTGGGTTGGGGGGTTGCTAGGACTGGAAATGGGCTGATGGGTGGCTAGGACTGGAAATGGGCTGATGCAGGGACTAGAAGGGAATGGATGCTGGGTGAGGCTGGAACTAGAAGGGAGCTGATGTTGGGGGAGGATTAGAATGGGATGGGGATGGAAGAGTAAAATGGAGAAGGGAAAAATATTTTGTGTGGGAGGGATAAAAAATTTACAATTGGCCTGGTATTTGGAGAGTAAGTGGGGATTGAGGATGGAGGGGTAAAATTTGAGTGGATGAAATAGGAATGAGGAAAGAGCAAAAGGAGAAAGATTAGTATGTTAAAGCAGATGTAGAGAGAGAAGGGAAAAAAACTAGAAGAGAGAAGAAAGGACAAATGGACAGCAGACGATGGAGAGTTAGCAGAAGACACGAAGAAACCAGAAGAAAGTGGCTGGAGCAATTGCAGCTGAAAAAAATGCGCAAAAGGTAGAAAAATATCTCTTTATTTTGAATTTATTAATTGGAATATGTCAGCTCTGGTAAATGTGCATCATTAACGTCTGCGCTTTGTTTAGTACAAGAGCAAATTAATGTATAGTTTTATTTCTACAGTGTTGTACATTCCAAGTTTGGCTTTTGGGATTCCCAGTTTAATTATTGTCTTCCTGTTTCTAAATTGTGATTACTTGTTTGGTGATGGTCTATGTTCTGCATGTGTAACTGAGCTGAGGTGTTCTGTTTGTATAATTCCTATTTGACATTGCCACTTGTTCTCTTTCCCCAGTAGGTCATGTATTGTTGTTCTCTGAAATGTATTGGTTTAATATTTGCAGTGTTGCCTTTTGATTGGTAGAGTATGGTGCTTTGTGAGTCCTGGTAGTGCTGTTAGGATACGGCGGGTTTGCTATGGGTTCTAAATGGGCAGTGTTTGTAGTAGTTCCTAATGTGTCTGGCAGTTGGCACTGGATTATAGTAATGTAGAAATATTTTAGTCTTTCTTTATCCATACACTCATTAAGAGGCACGTTTACTAAAAGTTAGTATATGGTAACATTATGCAAATATTTATGCAAATGAGGCCCCTTATGCAAATGAGGCCCCACACCCCCCTTGGGCCGCCCCCGCTGGGGGCCCACAATTTTTGTTGGCGTAGGGCCTCACTCAAGGTAAATCCGGCCCTGCATACACCTTTGCAGGTTGAGCTGTAAGCAGAATGTAGTTATGTTTAGATCCATCCAGTTGTACTTATCTGGATAGTAAGTGCTGTTAACCAGATAAGTGATTTTGGGGGTTATTTTAAAAGCCCAATTCATGCTTTGGATGTCTGAAAACAGGCATACAGATGTCCAAAACACCAAGACATCCCTGGAACCATTTTAGAAAGAGGTTTAAAGATGCCCCCAGAGTGAGGATGTCCAAATCAGAATAGGGATATTATGCAGGCATTTCTGGAGCATTCCCAAGAACCTGTGCATTTTTTGCCTGATTTCAGAAATGCCCTGCACGTCCTGAGCCGGGTCCAAGTTTATATCTCTTGCAGACATAAATAGGCATCGGAAAAGTATGTGTTTGGTCAGCCAAACATCCAGAAGATATGGAGAAGGAGGTACACTCATATCCTCTGTATTTCCCATATCAACAATGAACACTGATAGGGAATTCAGGCTCTTGTTTTCCTTTTACCATGCTGGACTTCCCCGTATACAAACTAGCATGAAATAGATGTCCCTGTCCCAAAGGAATATGGTAAAATTAAGAGAGAATTTTTAAGAGTTACTCTAGTATTCCATTATAGTTTGAACATAATTCAAAATTTGTAGATATTAGACAGGGTACACTTATTCTCAGTAAGACCCTCTATGGATACTTTTGTAGCTTTTACAAAAGGGTTTTTCTTTTTTGGAAACTTTTTTTGCTGTTGGGTTTTGGTTTCTCTGACTTTCTGTCCTAGAGGATGGCAATCAATATTATTTGAAGTCATTGCACCAGGACGGGCTTGATTCTGTAATGCAGGAGCAAAACGTTCCCACAGCATATAGAATCAGACCCGAGGATGGCCCGGTGTGCCCCAGCATGGCCAATAGGATGTCCTCCCCACAGGCCGGTGTGCTCCCCACAGCAGCGACACCCTGTTACCCTGCCGCCCGACCCTGGGCTGGGCAGCCAGGGCCTGGATCAGACAGTGGCGTCCTACCTGTGTCCTGTCCAAGCCTTGGGGTTGTTCCAGCTCCAATCGTCTCTGTCGCAGATGCTTATGCTTATGCAGATGCAGGTGTGTCTACCCCTGTCCCACAGGATGTACAGGACCATGACCTGAATAGGCCCTGTACGTCCTGCCGTCTTGGCCATCCTCACTCCGCCCACACTCCACCCCTTCCCTCCCCCACCAGTTCTCCCCATTCTCCTACTCTGGCCATGGGGAGAACCTGTGGGGGAATACGGTCAGGACAACTGGCAGGGCTGCATGTCCCGCTGGGAGTACAGCCCCGCAAGTCACCTCTCAGAATTGGGTCCATAATCTCTAAAACTGAACACAATATTCCATGTAAGGCCTCACCAATGATGTGTATAGGGGCATTAATACCTCCTTCTTTCTGCTGGTTATTCTTCACTGTATACAATTCAGCATCCTTCTGACTTTGGCTACCGCCTTGTCACATTGTTTCATCAGTCTGAGAATCTCAGACACTATCAGTCCAAGGTCCTTCTCCTGGTCTGTGCACACCTACCTCTTGTCCCCTGTCACAAACAGTTCCTTTGGATTTCTGCATCCCAAGTGTATGACTCTGCACTTCTTCACATTAAATCTTAACTGCCAAGCATTAAACCATTCTTCCAGCTTTTGTAGATCTTTTCTCATGTTATCCACCCCCTCAGAAGAGTCCACTCTGTTGCAAATTTTCACGTCATCTGCAAAAAGGCAGACTTTGCCCTTCAATCCTTCAGCAATTTCACACACAAATTCATTGACCAGTACCGGTCCCAGAACCGATCCCTGGGATATGCCACTACTCACTTTCCTGTCTTCTGAGTGAGTTCCATTTACCACCACCTTCTGTCGTCTGTCAGTCAACCAATTTCTGATCCAGTTCACCAGTTTATTGATAAGCCCCAGTGAGGAACAGTATTAAAGGTTTTGCTGAACTCTGGCTAGATCACATCCATCGCATACCCTTGATCTTGTTCTCTGGTCACCCAGTCAAACAACTCGATCAAATTTGTTTGGTATGATCGACCTTTGGTAAAACCATGTTGTCTCGGATCATGCAATCAATTGGTTTCTAGAAAGCCCATTATTCTTTCTTTCAATAATGCCTTCATTACTTTTCCCACCACTGAGGTAAGGCTTACCGGCCTATAGTTTGTCATCTCTTCCCTATACCACTTTTGTGGAGAGGTACCACATCAGCACTTCTCCAGTCCCATGGAACCTCTCCCATCTCCAAGGATCTATTAAAAACATCCTTTAAAGGCCCTGCCAGAACATCTTTGAGCTCTTTCAGTATCCTGAGATGTATCCCACCTGATCTCATGGCCTTGCCCACTTTCAGTTTTGCGAGCTGTTCAAAAACATCATCTTCTGTGAATAGTGTGGTATCTACCCAGTCCAAAGCGTGATTATGTGGAAAAACAGAGTTTTATTAATAATCTTGTAGCCAACCCGACACAGGCCGTGTTTCACACACTTCGTCAGGGGTTGATCTAATAGATAAACTAAAAACATAAATGCAAATATAAATACACAAATATAAATCATACAATGTAATGCAAAAACCATTAAAACATAATAAATGAAAAGACAGATCCTGCAATAAAGAACTATATCACATATAAATACACCTAATAGTGGTTAAAAACATATTACATATAAAGGGATCAAAACCTTTTGATAACTATATCAAATAAATGATCAATAAATACATAAATACCTAAAATGAACATTAAAAGCTCCTCAAAGAGGAACACTGTACATACAGGTGAAATACAATGGGAAATAGAAGAAAAGAATATATGGTGTGACAAACTCCATTAATAAAAGAAGAGAATAAGTTACCTCTGTAGCGATAACCGAAAATACTACTATGAATGACCTTAATATGAAAGAAATTCTTGTGCAACTAAAATAATAAATACAAAATTAATAATAATTAATAAAAACTGTATCAAAAAACAGGATATGCATATACTTCCAAGAGGGGAAGTCATATTAGACCTAGTCCTTAGTGGAACACCAGATCTAGTGCAAGAGATAAGGGTGTTGGGGCCACTTGGCAATAGTGATCATAGCATGATCGCCTTTGATTTAATTAGTGGAGGAGGGATAGTAAGGAAATCCACAGTACTTCCTTTTAACTTTCGAAAGGGAGACTATGATAAAATGAGGAAAACAGTTAAGAAAAAACTAAAAGGAGCAGTTGCGAAAGTTAAAGACGTACATCAAGCTTGGGTGTTGTTGAAAAATACTATCTTGGAAGCCCAGACCAGCTGTATTCCACGCTTTAAGAAAAGTGGAAGGAAGTCCAAAAAACTGCCAGCATGGTTTAAAGGTGTGGTCAGAGAGGCTGTTGTTGCCAAAAAAGCATCTTTCAGGAAATGGAAAAAAGAGCCAAACGACGAAATCTGGAAACAGCACAAGCACTGGCAAGTCAAATGCAAGGCATTGATAAGGCAGGCAAAGAGAGAATTTGAGAAGAAGCTTGCTGCAGAAGCAGAAACGTGAAATAAAGACCTTTTCAAGTACATTCATAGTAAAAAACCTGTGAGAGAGTCAGTTGGTCCATTAGATGATAAAGGGGTTAAAAGAGCACTAAGAGGCGACAAGGCGATAGCGGAGAGGCTGAATGAATTCTTTGCTTCAGTCTTTACTGAGGAAGATGTAGGGATGTTACTCATGACTGAAGTGGTATTTAAAGGTGCGGAAGAATTGAAGGAAATATTGATACATCGGGAAGATGTCTTACAACTATTAGATAAACTGAAGAGTAGCAAATCACCTGGGCCGGATGGTATACATCCAAGGGTGTTGAAAGAACTGAAATATGAGATTGCAGAACTGCTATCAGTAATCTGTGAACTATCATTAAAATCATCTCTAATACCTGAAGAATGGAGGATCGCCAATGTAACACCAATTTTTAAAAAGGGTTCCAGGGGTGATCCGGGAAACTACAGACCGGTGAGCCTGACGTCAGTACCGGGGAAAATGGTAGAAACCATCATAAAGAATAAAATTACTCAGCATGTAGATAGTCACAACCTAATGGGAGACAGCCAACATGGCTTTAGACAAGGAAGATCTTGTCTTACTAATCTGTTATGTTTTTTTGAAGGAGTGAATAAACAGGTGGGCAAAGGTGAGTCGGTTGATATTGTGTATCTGGACTTTCAGAAAGCCTTTGACAAGGTCCCTCATCAGAGACTTTTGGCAAAACTAAAGAGTCATGGGATAGGAGGCAGTGTACTATTGTGGATCAAGAACTGGTTAAAAGATAGAAAGCAGAGGGTAGGGCTAAATGGCCAATTTTCCCAATGGAGAAAGGTGAATAGTGGTGTACCCCAGGGATCTGTGCTGGGTACACTGCTTTTTGACATATTCATAAATGACCTGGAAAGTGGAATAACGAGTGAGGTTATCAAATTTGCAGATGACACAAAACTATTTAAAGTTGTTAAAACCCAAGAGGATTGTGAAAAATTGCAAGAGGATCTTTATAAATTGGAAGACTGGGCATCAAAATGGCAGATGAAATTTAATGTGGACAAGTGCAAGGTTATGCACCTAGGGAAGAACAACCCAAACTATGGTGACACGATGCAAGGTTCTACATTAGGAACCACCACCCAGGAAAAAGATTTAGGCGTCATTGTGGATACCATGTTAAAACCCTCGGCCCAGTGTGCAGCGGCGGCCAAGAGAGCAAATAGAATGCTAGGTATGATAAGGAAAGGAATGGAAAATAAAACAAAAGATATTATAATGCCTCTATATCGTTCCATGGTGAGACCGCACCTTGAATACTGTGTGCAATTCTGGTCGCCGTATCTTAAAAAGGATATAGCGATTTTAGAAAAGGTACAGAGAAGACCAATTTACCAATTTCAGTATTCCATGTATGTACATAGTTTCCCCGTTATCCAAGTTGATTGCTCCTGTTCATTGTAATGACCTGACTCTTGTTCATTGTCGGATTCTGTTTTGTTTTATGTAAACCGTGCTGATCGTAAATAGTGCGGTATATAAGAAATGTAAAATAAAAAAAAAAAAAGAAGAGCCACCAAAATGGTAAAGGGGATGGAAGGATACTCCTATGAAGAAAGGCTAAAAAGTTTAGGGGTCTTTAACCTGGAAAAGAGACGGATGAGGGGAGATATGATAGAAGTCTATAAATTAATGAATGGAGTGGAACGGGTAAACGTAGATCGATTGTTTACCTTATCAGAATATAGAAAGACTAGGGGACATGCAATGAAGCTACAGGGTAAACTATTTAAGACTAATAAAAGAAAATATTTTTTCACTCAACGTGTAATCAAACTCTGGAATTTGTTACTGGAGGATATAGTAAAGGCTGTTAGTGTAGCTGAGTTTAAAAAAGGTTTGGACAAGTTCCTGGAGGAAAGGTCCATAAACCATTATTAAGAAGTCACCGAAGATATCAATGCTTGACCCAGTACAAGCATTGTGGAACTTGTGTCTCTTGGGGAAACTGCTAGGTACATATGACCTAGATTGGCCACTGTTGGAAACAGAATACTGGGCTTGATGGACCTTGGTCTGACCCAGTATGGCATATCTTATGTTCTTATGTTCTTATATTATTTTAATAAATAACTGGAATGGACGAAAAGGAAAGAAAACTTGGCAGACGCCCAACATTTAAAAGTTTGAGCGCCATTCCGGCGCAAGGCAGAAGAACCCGGCACCATCCTCTGCTCTCCCCCTGGCGATAGAGCATCCAGCGGCAGGACACCGACCTTCCCGGCGTGCTGCCCAATCGGAGCAGACGCCCAACATTTAAAATTTTGAGCACCATTCCGGCGTGCCCACGCCTGGCGGGCCCGTGCCTGAGGACCCTTTGGCGTGGTCCTTAGGCGGTGGTCCTAAGAAACGACCCAAGAAAATTGTTGAGACCTGAATGCAACTACGCTTTTAATCAATAAGCAGTTCTGCAGCGTATCGACCATCCAGCTTTCTTCTAAATACTAACATTGCTGCTGACTGGGACATTTTAGTGCCCGGCCACCACCTACACAGACAGGGTGACCTCAGTATGTCCTGCTGAGAGATCACTCTCACCCTGACTGTGCAGTGACCACAGCATGGCTAGGCACCCCCATAGTGCTACATAGTATTTTTCTCGTGTGATAGATATGGGTTTCCTTTTGGGGCCCAGTCACTGATTTATCTGCTTGCTGTGTTTGCTGACATCCCAGTTCTGGGTGCATGCATCTCCACTAAAAACATGCACTATGTCTGAACTAGCAGGCTGTTTGCAGCTGGTGTGTGTCTTGATGGAGTGGCTTGCAGTGGCTGAGGGCTTGCTGCAGGAGAATATCAGATAGTGTTGGGGGTGCAGCTTACCATATCCAGGCCTAATGTCTGTCTGCTATTGTGTTATGGATATGTATAGAGCTGCATTGACTGCCCTGTGGGGTGTAGGTCCCTCAGCAGGACTGGGGTTGAAGGCCCCCCTCTACTGCCACCTTTGCAGGGAGATAGAGGGTGGAGGTATTGATAGGAGACCCTGTTTGCCACCCTTGGCCCAGGAGGGAGGTGGTGCATGGCCCACCTAGGGGTCCTTGGGTGCTACACCTAACTGTAACAGACAGAGATATCCAAGGTGTTTGTGCAGAAACTATGCATCTGAAACATTAATACTGCTTTGGACCTCTGGCATGGCCTTTTTCGGTCATGGAAGGTGTTGTGGACCTGGTCCTGGGTGCCTCATCGCACACTCAGGGTGAGCACAGTACCCGCACAATGTGACGGTGTGTAGCTAATCTGTGCTAGTAAAACACACGGTCAGTTCCCCCTACCAGGCCGAGGTGCTGTGGGGGTGCATTCCCCATCTTGTGTTCATCTGTGGACAGCTGATTTGCATGTGCAGTGCATCATGGGTGCGGGTGGCCTAACCCTATCCTGGTGGCTGCAGCAGACTGTCTGTGTGGTGACGTGCAGGCTCTCTGCAGCCAGCCAGGGGCTTGCTAGTAGCTATAGAGCTGTAGCCCAATGGTTGTGTCACTGCCTGTGAAGCCAGAGGTCATGGGTTCAAACCCACAGTGGGGTTATTTGATAGGGTTGGCCAAAGCATTATCTTTTTTTTAATGTGCATTTTTGATGCCAGCAAAAACACCCTCAAGGTACTGTACCCATAAGGTGCCTCTGAGGGCGCTTTATAGGGCGCCCTATAGGGCACCTTATGGTTCCCGTCCATATAAGGTGCACTATACATTATCCTGTGACGCAACTTATAGGGTGCCCTATAGGGGACATTTTAGGGTGCCGTGGCGGACAGTGCACTTTAAAATATGCCTTATAGGACGCCTTATGTGGACACGCTTTGAGAGTGCGTTTGCTATTAATGATAATTAAAATAAAGATAAAATGCCCCCTAAAGCAATCTTCCCCATAATACACATTGCCTTAGCCAGCCTTGTTCATTGGGCACTGTGGGGGATTTAACCCCTGATCCCTGCACCATTGGTACATGCCTTAACCATTGTGCTATGGCTCTGTTCTTTTGCTTGCTCATCAGCGCGCTGCCTTATGCCGCCCCATATTGAGATGCCTCCTATAAAATTAGCATGCACCCTTATGCCCAAAACATTGGCGTGCCGCCTTATGCCGCCCATTATTAATATGCCTCCAAAAACATTAGCGTGCCGCCTTATGCCACCCATTATTTCACTGCCTCATAAATTAACGCCTCAGCCAGCTGTCTTTATTGGGCTTTGTGGGGGATCAAACCCCTGCTTTGTGCACCATTGGTATGTGCCTTAACCATTGTGCTGTGGCTCTGCTTTTCTGCTTGCTCATCAGCGTGACACATATGCCTTCCGCGCAGCTGTCTGATGCGCTAAGGTGCGGGGTGCACAAGAGCGCCGCGTACCTTAGCGCATACGTAAATTCCGGTGTTTCGTCTTCAGCGGGGAACGCCCACTCCTTATATGGCACCCGCACACTACCGGGGCCCGCACTTTACCGGGGTTTTAGTAAACATGCCCCTTAGTGTTTATGACTCCTCTGTCTCTTGTTCAGGTGCATAGTACTCTGTAGTTGCCTTGAAGGACAGAAGAGAGACCTACTGTTTACTTTGCTATCTGTGTTTAAGATAACATCAAGGTTGGCTGTAACTCTGAGTAATTTGCTTTAAAATAACTTCATTGTTTTCAGATCAGTTTGATGCCAGTCTCAGGTATTATGTATAAGGTTTTAATTTAAATGTAACAAAATACTAACATTTTGGTTAAAAATATAAAAAGGGGAGTATTTGCATTCCAGATATCCACCAACCTTTCCATGAAAAAGTATTTCCTTATGAGGATTTTGAATTCACTTTCTTGCAGTTTCATTTCATTTGAATGTCTGTTTCCTGAACTGTAAGATTTTAGTTATTACTTTGCATTGTTAATATACTGTGGTTCCATGTAAAGTTGTTCAACTGTTCTCTGTTCTCTGTAAACTGCCCTTGATCTCTGGAAGGGGCAGTATAGAAGAAATGTATAAATAAATAAATAAATACATAAATTGTTAAGCTTGGTGCTGATGATTGATAAACAGGACAGTAACACCATAGGTGCTAACTACCCTGATCTTCCAAGTTTTATTTGTTACAATATTGGGTTTTAGGGTAAATTCACCTGTTTTTCTGTATTTGAATTTTACGTGTTGGTGTCCAGAGAAAAAGTGTACTTTGTTTTGAAAGCTTTTTTTTATTATTCTTTAGTTTATACACTTGCACTTATGTTACCAAATATACTTGTTGTAGCAGTACATTATGTAGAGGTCCAGTACACACTCAGCAATTACAAGATGAGTAAACATTACTGTTTCTTTTGAACTTGCATTGCCCTTAGGTTTGCTGGAATTTTGGACAGAGGCTGATCTGAAATTGCTTTGTTCCCAAGCATATAGATCACATTTAGTGGAAAGACGGAACTGAGTTCCCAGAAAATATAAGAATATTTGTAATGTTATTTACAAATAATACAATAACACTAACTTGAGTTGATTAGAGAAAACAAAATCTTGCTTGTCAGCAATGACCCAGGAGAAGTTTGGGAAAAAAGAAACAGAGAGAGAGAGAGAGAGAGGGAGAGGCAGAAGGTGAGGCCACAGCCTAGGAAAAGGCAATAAATGAGATGCTTCTAATGTGGTGATCTGGGCCACTGGAATTCTGACTGCTCTAAGACTCCTCGAGGACCCACAAGGCCTGAAGTACATGAACCTTGTATATTTATGCTTCTGCAGAAACATGAATAGGCAGTGGAGAGTAGGCCAAGAAGAACCTGAGGAAGTATCGCCATGAGGCCCAACCACAAATGGCTTGTACCTTCTTAGGCCTCTCACCTCAAAAGGATCTCTTAACACCATAATTAATGGGTAGCTTACACAAATCCTTGTGGACACAGCAGTTACAAGATCAGTCTTCAAATGTTTTGAGTTTCCTACAGCACTCTCACTGGGAACAGTGTATTTAATAGACTCTAGTCACACCTGAGAGATATGTGACCATCCTGTTAGAATCCATACTTCTTCCTATTCGGATTGGTGTTATAAAATGTTGCAAAATAATAGTTTTGCATTGTATTTAGAAAGAGCACATGTTCACTAATTACTGGACCGATTAAGTTAGTGGGAAAGGGACACTGTTTACTCACACTGTTATGCTTATTGAGAAGAATCTAAATTTATATTTTCTACCTACCATTTGTTTACAATAATACTAAGGGGCATGTTTACTAAACATTCCTAACGTGCGGGGCCGCGGTAGTGTGCCTGTGCCATATAAGGAGTGGGCAGTTCAGGCCGAAAAAGGAAAAAAAAAGACCGTATGTGTTCGCATCGCGTTAATGTGCGGGGCCCACATTAGCGCGTGGGAAGGCTAAGTGGGGCGCAGCTGGGCACATATAGGAACAGAGCCGTGGCACAATGGTGAAGACAATAACCAATGGTGCAGGGGCCATGGGTTCAATCCCCCAGTGTGTGCAGCCCAAAAAGGCTGGCTGAGGCACCACCTTGAATGTGGAAATATGTGTCAGGAAACAAAATAATTTTGGGGCGGCATAAGGTGGCACACTGTTCATTTTGGGGCGGCATAAGGCGGCGCACTGTTCATTGTGGGGCGGCATAAGGCAGCGCACTGTTCATTGTGGGGCGGCATAAGGTGGCGCACTGTTCATTGTGGAGCGGCATAAGGCGGCGCACTGTTCATTGTGGAGTGGCATAAGGCGGCGCACTGTTCATTGTGGGCAGCAGGATGTGGCGCACTGTTAATTGTGGGCAGCAGGATGTGGCACGCTGATGGCCACAAGGCGGCGCGCTGATGCTAAAGCAAAGGAATACAGCTACAGCACAATGGTTAAGACACTGAGCAATGGTGCAGGGACCAGGGGTTCAATCCCTCACAATGCCCATTGAAAATGGCTAGCTGAGGCAGTATATTTTATGTTGTGGAGTGCTTTAGGAGGCTTTTTAATTCTATTTTGTGATAACTACTAGCAAACGCACTCTCACAGCATGTTAACATAAGGCGGACCATAAGGCACATGTTACAGTGCACCGTCCGCCAAGGCACCCTAGAATGTCCCCTATAGGGCAGCATGTATGTTGCGACACAGGATAATGTATAGTGCACCCTATATGGATGCCAACCATAAAGTGCCCTATAGGGTGCCCAATAAAGCACCCTCAGAGGCACCTTATGGGTACAGTACGCTGAGGGTGTTATTGCAGGCATCAACATATGTACAGTAAATGTAAAAAATGCTTTGGAAAACCCTATCACAGAACCCCACTGTGGGTATGAACCCATGACCTCTGGCTGCACAGGCAGTGGCGTAACCATTGGGCTATATCTCTACAGCTATAAGCAAGCTCCTGCCTGGCTGCAGATAGCCTGTACGTCACATCACAGACAGTCTGCTGGTGTAAACAGGATAGGGTTAGGCCACCCGTACCCATGATGCACTGCACATGCAAATAAGCTGTCCACTGATGCACACAAGATGGGAACTGCACCCCTAAAGCTACCCGGCCTGGTAGGGGGAGGTGTCCTTGTGCACCCACACAGCACCTCGGCCTGGTAGGGTGTCCTGAGTGGGTGGACAAACGGCAAAGAGTAGCTAAACACCATCACATTGTGCGGTTACTATGCCCACCCTGAGTGTGTGATGATGCGCCCAGGACCAGGTGCACAACACCTTGCATGGCTGAATGCGGCCATGCCAGAGCTCCAAAGCAGCAATAACCTGTGAAATAGGTAGATGCTGCATAACCATCTTGGAGATTGCTGTCTGCCACAGTTAGTGGAACACCCCTCTCTCTCGTGGACAAAACAGGGTCCCCCACCAAATGATCCCCATACTATCTTTTCCCTCTTTTCCCCCCCCCCCCATGGCAGCAGAGTTAACCATCAACCCCAGTCCTGCTGGGGAAGTAGACACCACCACCCCCACCCCCACCCCACGGGGCAGTCCAAGCAGCTCCACACACATCCATAATACAATATCAGATAGACATTAGGCCTGGATATTCATAGATGCACCCCACCACTATCTGATATTCTCCTGCAGCAAGCCATCAGCCACTGCACCCTGCAAGGCACTCCATCAAGACACATACCATCTGTCCTCAATCTGCTGGTTGGTCTTGATGGAAATGCATGCACCCACAACTGGGGTGGCAGCACACACAAGCAGATAAGTCAGTGAAAAGGCCCCAACAGGAAACCCATATATATCACATGAGAGAAACACAATACAGCACTATGGGTGTGCCTAGCCATGCTACCATCACTGCACACTCAGGGTGAGAGTGATCCCCCAGCAGCACATACAGAGGTCCCCCTGTCTGTGTAGGTGGTGGCCGGGCACTACCATGTCCCTGCCAGTGCCCTATGCCCTGTGCAGCTGCATCCTGGTCAGTCCACCCTGTGAGATATACCCATGGTCCCTTGCTACTCATTATGCACATTAGCAGGCCAATACTGGCAACAGTGCTGGCAGTGTGGGCTGTGGAAGGGGCTTGCAGCCAGCACCCACTGTATAGACCAGAGTTACTCAATTCCAGTCCTGGTGGCCCGCAACCCTGCAGGTTTTTGGGATATCCCTAATGATATGCATGAGATATATATGCATTAGAGATAGCCTGCCAACCTGACTGGTGTTTGGCCCTCCAGGTCTGGATTTGGAGACCCCTGCCTTACACCTCTGTCATTTAAGATTGTAAGTGGGCAAGGTGCAGATGTCCAAGACATCAAAAAGGTTAGAATTTGTCACATTCCTCCTTGCTTCTCACCACCACCAAAATATTGTCTATTAGACAACTTTTTGGTGGTGTTGAGAATCTAGGAAGAATGTGACACATTCTATCTACCCTTTTGATGTCTAGAACATCTGTACCTTGCCCACTCACAATCTTAAATGACAGAGGTGTAAGGCAGGAGTCTCCAAATCCAGACCTGGAGGGCCACAAACCAGTCAGGTTGGCAGGCTATCTCTAATGCATATATATCTCATGCATATCATTAGGGATATCCCAAAAACCTGCAGGGTTGCGGGCCACCAGGACTGGAATTGAGTAGCTCTGGTATAGACAGACACACACTTCCACACCTATGCCAGCATGGTGCTACTATTGAGGAGGTAATTAGCCTTGGCCACCAAACCTGTCCTAGGCACGGCAAGGCATGGATATGGTATGCAGTACTGCTGGGGGTCACTCCCCAGGGTGGTAAACACCGTCAGAGGCCAGTCCTGGAGCACGCCCCGCAAACACCTAACAGATTGCTCTGATGGGGTCAACTAGCAGTATGTGCGTAATGTATGGATATCTATCTGCCAGTACTCCTAGCAAACGTCTCAGAGCCGTGTACCGTATACCTCAGGTGTAGGGTAACATTGCTAAGGTATGCAGGTGCTAGTATTGGGAGATGCACGCAGGGTCCACTGTTCTGCCTCTCCAGGAGACATTGGCCAATGGGGCCTGTGGGTGTGGGTGTGGGTGTGTCTGCCCCTGTTGGCTGCTGCTTTACGGCAGAAATTCCCAACCCCAGTCCAGGTCTGCATCACACTGTTCGTGTTGTCCTGCTGTCCCTCATGAATATGCATGAGCTACATCTACATGCCATGGGGGTGGTGAATATACAGCACAGGCATTTGTATGAGTGGCAGCATGGAACCTGACTGGTGTGTGGCACACCAGGAATGCATTTGGGAGAGTCTGCTCTAGGTACTGCCCCTGTTCATGGTGTCTGTGCTCAGTGGGGTAAAAGATAGACGTATTACCATTGCATATGTCCTCGACACGAAAGGTGTGTCCTTACTATCACTGTGTAGGTGTGGGAAAAATATGTGGCTAGGATTGGCAGAAGCCCCAGCTGGGCTTTGAAGCTGTGACCTTCTGTTCTTGCATGTACTGTCTGTGTGCACTGCACCACTGTGTAGCCACAGAGTGGCTGGTTTCCCTGGAACGTCCATGACTGTGGATCCGGCAGGGCCTGACTGTTGCAGTGGACTGTGCCAGCCTGCACATGGCTAGGCCTCTGTCTTCTGTGGCTAGCAGCCACTGCCCCCTGCACCACATGTACTCGTCCGCCAACATGCTGGCATGAGCTTCTCTCAGAAACAGCAGATGACCAGATTGCAATGTGGCAGTACGGGACTGCATTTGGGGGATTTGGCTGTAGGTAATGCCCATTGTTGTTGTGTTTTTGCAGTGTTGTGTAAAATATGGGTATTTTCCCCATGCTTATGTTCCCTGCAATACAGGGGTGTCTGCGCTATCTTTGTTTAGTGGTGGGTAAAATGTAGGGGCTGGGCTGGCATGTGCCCCAGCTGGGATTTGAACCTCTGGTCCTAGAGGTACTGGCTCTGTCCGCTGCACCACACTATGGCCACAGAGACAATGCAGCCCCTGGAGGTAGTATACCTGGCAGGATGGAGTCACAAACCCTGCTCTACACATTTTTACTGTGGGCACATGCACTCTGTCTGGTGACAAACGTGCACATAAACCCCGGAAATGACCACAGACACTGGGGGACAATATATCACCATGCTGGGCAAAAGTGATATTAATGGGCAACCATAGCAAACACTCCCAGGAAAGCTCCAAAAAGGACATTTGTTTTGGATGAGTCTCCGCTCCGTAGACCCTTCCAATATTCATTTCTTCTTTCTGGAGCTTTCCTGGGTGTGTTTTCTATATTTGCCCATTACTATAACTGTTCCCCAGCTGCATTACTATTTGTGATATTTTTGTTGTGGTCACTTTCTATTTTTATTTTCACTTTTGTGCTGTGCACATGTATCACACTGCTCACGTTTTGCAGGTTTCCCCGATTTTGCTGTACATTGCTGACGGAAATGGTTTCTCTTCCCTTTAAATGCCCTCTACCGCGAGTGTTTCACTCGCGGTAGTTTTGCTTTGGGATTCGGCCCCGATAATGTGCGGGGAGCCTCTCCCCTCCCCTTCCCCGCCCATTAAACCCATCGCCCCTCAGGAACCTTCCTCCGCCCTCCGTTAGCCGTTCCACGCCCCTATCGGACATTTGCGGGCCCGTACTTGTGCGGGGCCCGTTATTGTGCCGCGCACCTGTGCGGGGGTGACACGCACGATTGCGGGGCATTTAAGCACTCTTAAGTACCGCTTTTAGTGCGCTATTTTGCAGCGCGCAAATTAGCGGTTTTTAGTAAACATGCCCCTAAGTTTTTAACAATTGTTTGATGTTCTTAGCAGCCTTGCCAAATAAAGATATATTAGTATGGTATAAAAAACATGAAAAGGACCTATGTATGTAGTTGATGGAATGATGGAAGTGATGAAAAAGTGTTGTGAGGGGTGAAGTGGGATATTAAGAGGAAGGACTCTGATGGACAGTAAACTGATGAAGGTAATTTAATGATGTGAAGTGATGTAGCTGCCTAATGAATATGTAAATGAAAAAAATGATGAACACTTTATTCAACTAAGCCGTCTCCAGAATCTTCAATTCAGGAAGTCATCTAAGCCCCTACCCATACTCAACAATTGGAAATAGATACTTGGAAACAGGCTAGGTGCACCTTGCACCCTGATGAGCTTTGGAAAACCCACACTGACCATGTGGTACTTCCAGATACCTTTTGCCTCATTTTGCCTCTGTATGTCCTGGCCAGGCATGTAAGGGCAAAGGAGGATGATTTGATGCACTAATCCTCACAATATTGGTATTATTCTAAACTTGCCAAAATTGCAGATGTGTGTGCAACTTGTCTGATCTGTAAACGGTGCAAAGGGGGTTAAACATGTAAAAATCAGTCAAGGGCACAATAGAGTATTTCCTACTAGCAAATGAATCTCCAGTGATAAGAGAGACAAGGAGTTTATCAAACTGTGAGACAGGGTTGACACCATACAAGATAGTTGCTGGTAGACCATTGAACGTTTATAAAGCAGTATTTATAGGATATGATCTTAGAAATTATGGATGAAATTAAGTTTGTCTCATTGCAAAATCTAATCTAGAATATTTAGTCTTTTCATTTAATATTGGTGCTGCTCTTCTGAATGAGGCCTGGAGCTATGTCACCAACTACAATCTAGAGATTCCAGAAGAGGGAATTGACCAGAATCCAAATGGAACAGACCATCCCAAGAACTCCTAACTGCACACCGCAGCAATGTGTGGAGAAGTCCCTAACTGGATCCATGTGTCACATTGAAAAAGGGGCCAAGATATCCGCCTATGAGAATGAGAGGTTCAACTTTTGGGAGAAAGCAAACAAACTTCAGAGAAAGGTAAAGCACACTACGAAATCCCGAAGAACTGCTGAGAAGGACCAAATTATCTGGAAATAGGAAGAGGACTATTAGACTGACTGGGGGAGTGGGTTCTGATCAAGTTATGGAAAGTTACAACCTGACTGGGAGGGACCGTACCAGGTGCTGCTCACCACAGAGACAGCGGTGCGCACAGCAGAAAAAGGCTGGATACATCATACCCGAGTCAAGGGACCTGTCACAGACCGTCTCCAATCCAGACTCCAGAAGCCTGGGAAGTACAACCAACTAAGGACCCCATGATTGTGAAACTAAAAAGACAATAACTTTTTCTTCAGCCAGTTAAGGACTTCTTTGGGGGAACTAATAGAACAACGTTAAACATAGACTCTGCCTGGATCCTTCTGCATTCTAATGAATTGCTTTAAAACTTGTGCTCTGACAGAGCGAAGAATGGACTATATGAGAAACATTGCTTCTTATTAAGTTGTGCATGATAAGTATAACTGTGACATATTTTCTGTATATGCTTTTTCACCTAGTGTTATATTATTAAGTAATGAGTTAACTGCCAGTGAGATAGGGCTCCTAGTAACATTGTGTATATTAGGGATTATTGTAATTTGCATTAGTGAAAAATCTATATTTTGTAGGAAAAGGATGGGGTCAGGTATGGTGGGCAACCACTACTGATGGGTGTTGGGATGTATTATATAGTGAGGGTAAACCACTTAAAAGGAAGATATCAATTTTGAAGGGAATCGTTAGCCCCCAGTGCCCACATGTACAATGTAACCCTATTACTCTTACTTCTGTTTTTTGTTTTTTGTTTTTAATTAATGGACAGATTATTTGAGGATAGCCATGCTTGGGTTTCCATGATACAGGATTCAATTATGTGTTGGGCTGTATTTAAGCTATCTATGGGGAGATATAACATAATAGTGACCTTTCAGCTATAGTTTTTGTTTGGGCAGTAGCCACAGCTACCTCTTTAATTAACAAAATTGCCCTAAAATGAAAATGTATCAAAACAAAATGACACAAAATGAAAATGTCTCAAATCAAAACAAAACAAACCTGCAAATGAAACAGGAAACTAAACAAAATAACTTTTTTTTGACTGCACACCCCTAATAATAATTTGGGTGAAAGTCGGATGGCTATCAGGGAAATAAGTTTCATTGATGGTGATTTTGGTTCCTGTTTCCTGAATAGCCCAAGGTTTGTCTGGTCTGGATAAAAAATGCTAACTGGATTTTTTTGCAGTGTGAATCTATTGACCCCTGCTGTAGAGATTTACTCCAAAGATTTGTCTTTTGCCATGTCTTTGTGCCAGAAATTCTGTGAAACATGTCTAACTATTTATTTACTTACATTCTCTTATATACCATGCTATTCTGCATCAGTGTGGTTTATATTGAACAAACTGAAATTACATTGAACAGGGCATTATAACTTGGAGATAACTATTTTACAAGGAACATGGGCTATGGAGGGTTAAGTGGCTTGCCCAAGACCACAAGGAGCACCTGTGGGACTAGAAACCCCAGTCCTTCCAGCCCAAGGTTGCTGTCGTCTAGTGGGATTTGAACCCCTGACCTTCCAGCCTGAAGTACCTTGCCCCAACCACTAGGCCACTCCTCCACTCCAGCACTATACTCTTGTACACATTTATCAAGCCTAATTTCCAGGCTCAAGAACATGGAAAAATAGAAATCTTTGGACAATGTCTATTAAAGAGTAGGAGTCAATAGGTTCACAAGGCAAAGCATCCAGTTAGTGTTTTCCATAGAGCTCCAGACCACAAAAACTTTAGGACAATCAGGAAAAAGGAATGAAGATCATCAGCAATACAAGACATAAATAAGAACAGGCTGGCTAGGGCCAGCCCCCATGAAGGAGAGGGGGTGTAGGAACAGAATTTTGGAATTTTTAATGTTGTGTTTGGATTGAAAACAATATGAAAACACATAGGATATGTTGATATTTCCCATGTTGTTTCAAAGAAAAGCACATCCCTAATTATTATTTATTTATTTATTTATTTTATTTTTATTTAAACATATTTCTATACCGCCTTATCCTGCAATCAAGGCGGTCTGAACAACAAACAATCAATAAGATACAGTGTATAGTGTGCACATGCAGTGACTAGTGTATGCGTGTGAGTGTGTCTGGACGTTGATTCTTGTGGTGCTATTTACAGCGTGCGCTATTTACAATGCTATGGGTATCAGTTCCTTGCTTGATTACAATTATAGTGACATATGGGGGGAATTGAGGTGTCTGTTGCATGGTTTAAGTAATGTCACCGTAGTGTTCTATGAAGAGGGTTGTCTTCAGTAGTTTCCTGAACTCCTTAAGGTCTGTTGTTGAACGCAGTTCGTCGGGGAGGGCGTTCCAGATTGTTGGTGCCGCCTTTGATAAGGCTCGTTTTTCGGTGTCCTTGCGTACCCTGTTGATATCTTTAGGTGTGTTGACACGGTTGGATGTGCCTCTTCTTCTCGGTCTTGTGCTGTTGTCTGGTTGTATGAGTGGGTGTCGGCTGAAAGCTGATTATTGCTGTTTGATTTTGAAAATGTTTATGATTGTCTTGTATCTAATGCGGGCCCTGATAGGCAGCCAGTGGAGCTCTTTTAGGGTGGGTGTGATGTGTTCTTGTCTTGTGGTGCCAGCAATTATGCATGCCGCAGTGTTTTGTGCCAGTTGCAATGGTCTTAGTGTCTGTTTCATTATACCTAGATAGATTGGGTTGCAGAAGTCTAGGATTGGGGTTATTAGTGCTTTACAAACTGTGCGGAAGTGTTCCTGAGTGAGGAGGGGCTTGAGGCGTCGTACTAGTCTCATCCTGTGGTATGCATTTTTGGTGGTTCTGCTGATGTGGGACTGAAAGTTAAGTTCTTTGTCCATTGTCACTCTGAGGTATTTCACTTCTGATTGTATGGGTATGGTTGTGGTGCCTATCTTGATGTTGCCGGGGGGGGGGGGGGGGATGAAGTCGGAGTTTCGTGTGATGATTAGCGCCTCGGTCTTGCTGTAGTTTATGGTCATGTTATTGTCTTGAAACCAGGTGTTCATATGTGTGAGACAGTCTGTTATCTTGGTGTGGTCTGGGTTGTCGAGGGTGATCGGTGTGTATATCATTATGTCATCCGAATAGATTGTGTATTTTATCCCATGCTCTTTTATGATTTTTCATATTGATTGGATGTAGATGTTGAATAAGAGAGCTGATAGTGCGGATCCTTGGGGTACGCCTTGCATGACTTTTATGGGTCGGGATGTGTTGGGCCCAATCTTTACCTGTATCTGTCTGTCCGTTAGGTAAGAGTGGAAGAACCACCTCAGTGTGGCTCCGTGTAGTCCGATGTTCTGTAGTCTTGCTAGTAGTGTTCCGTGGTCGACTGTGTCAAACACTGATGATAGGTCAATGAAGATCATGAGTATTCTGTTCTTGCTGTTGTCTATGAGGTGTAGTATGTCATTATAGAGGTATAGCAGGAGTGTTTCAACTCCATGGTTGGGGCGGAAACCGTGTTGGTTGTAGTCGAGTTGTGCATGGTTGTCGATGTGGTCTTGTAGTTGATTTTGTAACACTTTCTCAATAATCTTAGCCAGTAGGGGGATGCTTGAGATGGGTCTGTAGGCTGCTGGTTTTTTTCTGTCGAGTGCTGATTTCTTCGGGATTGGTCTTATTGTGGCGAGTTTTAGCTGGTCTGGCATGATATGATACCTTGTGTTAGAGAACTTTTCACCATGTTGTGGATGAAGATTGACTTTGTCGTTTTTATCCATGTGACTGGGCATGGGTCTGTTGGGGCCATGCTTGTGTTGAGGGCGGTGATGATGTGTGAGAGCTGCTCTGTGGATGGGTTGCTGAATTTGTCCCAAGTTTTTCTTGGGGTGGTGGTTGGTTTGGTGCTTGTGTTAGTATTCCTTCGTGGAGCTGAGTGGAATTTGTCTTGGATGTGGTCTGCAAATGTTTGTGGGTCTATTTGCACTTCGCTGTCGGATTTGTTCTCGTTGGTGAGTGTTTTCACAATTTCGAAGAGCTCTCTCGGTTTGTTGTTTGATTTGAGCATGAGGTTGGTGTAGTATTCTCTCTTTGCTTGGTTGATGAGATCGTTGTACTCTTTTTGTTTTGCTAAGTATAGAGTCTGTTTGTTGGGAAACTTGGTGTGTTTCCATTGCCGTTCTAACTTCCTGAGTTCTCTTTTTTTGATCCGTATGTTTTTTGAGTACCAGGGTGTGTGATGTGCCCTAGAGCGGTGATCTTTCTTGGGTCTATGTTCGGTGGCTTTGGAGGCTGCATTGATGATGCTGTTCCATTTTCTGATTTGATTGTCTAAATCCTCTTCTTCCATATTCAGGTGCGGTATCGTGTCCTTGAGAAATTGGTCCTTGTTGAAGCTTTTAAATCTTCATTGTGCTGTTGGTTTGTCTAGGTTTTTGTCATGGTTTTGTCCTTGTGGCATGACCTTTGTTTTGATTATGTGATGGTCTGACCATGGGACGGGGGTGACATCTGGTGTAGATATGTTACCATTGTCCATTAGAAAATTGGGTGTGAATATGAGGTCTGGTGATGATCCGTGTTTGTGTGTTGGTGTGTTGATCATTTGGGTGTATTGTAAGGATCCCATAATTTGTAGGAAGGTTTCTGCGTCCTTTGTGTTGGAGGATTTTAGGTTGAAGTCTCCTAGTAGTAGCAGGGGTTTGTTGCTAGTGTTGAAGGCACAGACCTCCTCTAGAGTGGATGCTAGTTCGTCTGGTGGTGCATTAGGGGCTCTGTAGGTGAGGCAAAGTGCCATCCGTTTGTTTTCCACAGTGATAGTGTTGCATTGGTTGGTGTTTGATGAGCTTCATGACTTGAATCTTAGGCTATTCCTTGCGAGGATCAGGACCCCTCCTCCGCTTCGTTGTGTGTGTGGGCAGTTGAATGCTGTGTATGTGGTTGGTACTAGCTGATTAAGTAGCACATTATCGGTGGGGGTGAGCCATGTTTCAGTAATGCACAGTATGTTGGGTTGATGCTCTTCTATGTGGTCTGCTATTGTGTTAATTTTGTTTCTTATGGATCTGGCATTGATGAGCTCGATTGTGATTGTAGTCAGGGTGCTCAGTTGAATCTGCGCTTTGTTTGGGTTTGTTTGTGTGTTGGGTTTGTGTCTGTTTTGCCTCCTGTGCTTGGGGGTCTTGATTGTGTTCCAGTGTGTGTACTGTGGGTGTGTGAAGAGTTGTGCTGGCTGCCATGGAGTGCTTGTTAGTAGGGTGTGGTTGGTTGCCTGGTGTGGTAAGAGATGGGTGAGGAGGAGGCTGATAGGCAGAATCCATGTTGTGTACTGTGACACCGAAGTTCTGCCCTATACCTTTAAGACACAGAAAGCTGCTGAGTTTGGCACAGATTCTGACAGGAAGGGAGATCAAAAGCTTCACAGTTACCATAGGCAACCAAAGCAGGCTGAGACACGAGGTCTGAGGGCACACCTAGCCAACAAACACTCCCCAAGTAATGAAGAGAACAGTTTGCACATGTGCAGGAAAACGCCCCTAACCATGTATAAGAAACGTGGTAGGCAAACAGAGTTAGATCGAGGCAGAAAGCTGGTAGGAGATCCAGCAGGAGTTGCAGTGAGAGAGGCTGAGTTGGATTCATGTGCTGATTCTGACGGTGGTTTTGGAGACTCAGAAGTTGAGAGTGATTTGGAAACTTGGCAAGTAAGGGAAGACTTGCAGTTCTCTAACAGAAGGTCAGAATACTCTCAGCCTAATGCTGTTTCATTTGAGTCTTGGAATAGAAAGCCAAGCAGGGCTTTGAAAAGAGACAGAAAGCCGTTTACCAGCAGAGGGATTAACTGCAGGAAACCCTCACCTGTGACGCAGGAAGAATTTCCTAGACACAGAGGTCAGTGGGGAGAACGGAGAGCAGCTGGTAAGGAACTCTGTATTACTGAAAGGCAGAATGGCCTAAGATATTTACAACCTTGGGAAAAGGAAAGGAAAGTGATTGAGGACATATGTATGAGTGAAGAAGATGATTGCATGTATTTAAAGCCTGGCAGAAAACTGCCAAGAGAAAGACCTAGTAGAAACAGAACAAGGCAGTTTTACAAACTATCTGATAATTATTTGCCATACTGTGGAGAGAGTGGTGAAGAGAAGCTAGGGACTGATTGGAGAAAGTTCCAGACTCTCTGCCCTAAAGAAGATAAGATAGTTGATGAACCGATGTGCACGGAGCAAAGTGAAGGCTTTCCCTATGTTGAGGACATGGACTGTTCTTTATTAATAACTGATGAAACTTCTCTACGCTAGTAGAAGATAAGTGTGCCTGGGAGAAAGATAAACGTGCACAGATGGAACTGCCAACGTTGTTACCTGATTTCTGTTTGTTATAATTATTGGTTCTGTTCAAGCAAGAAGCTGTGTTTTCCTTTCACCTTTTGTTTTTGCCAGAAGCATGGCTGCCTCTTAAGTTTGGTATTTTTGTACTGTTTTGAAAATCCAGCAAACCCCGGGAGGGGAATAAATCCTTATTTCAACCTGACCACTCCGTCTCAACTACACTTTATTTCATAGAAGGGTCAGGCCCAGCAGTGTGCCTAGCTATCCACTACTAGTTCAGCCACTGCTGGTGACATTAAATGGCGTAGCACGTTGGATTTTTGAAAAAAAAAAAATACTACTCCCCAAAGTTTTTCCTGAGAGGATACAAATTGGCTGAAGGAAGAAAAACAGCAGCAAGGAAAATCCTGAAAGAGGAAATCCTGACACAGTGTGAACATTCACAAACTGACCTGACGGAGGCATGCAGAGAACCTTTCTCAATACAAGATCCTACACCGTGCTGAGGTACAAGTGGCTGGGCACGGGTGGTAAGGATTGTGGAGAAAGGGGAACAGAGAGATACCTTGCAAAGGCAAATAGGGAGAAAAAACTATATATTGTGCCGCACTTGGTGGACCCTGTTTTTTTTTCTCGCCCCATACAGGTATACCTCAACGCCGTGATGGATCCTCAGGACATGCTTCGCTGGATGGAGGAACAGTGGAAAGCCCAGGGTGAGCTTGCACGACAAGCCCAGAACAGGACTATAGCAGCACTGGCTGCACAGCAGAAGCCACTCTTGGACTTGCTGACCGTGCTACTGAAGCGGACATCCACTGCCAAGGAGGAAAGTGTACCGGTACCAGCGGCAGTAGGAGTACAACACTATGGTGCATTGGCACTAGGACCTTTACAAAAGACTGACAATTTTGATGACTACTCTGATGCATTTGAGAGGATTGCTGAGGCGGCTAAATGGCCACTAGACCAGTGGGCAGTTAGGTTCACCATGTCTTTAACCGGAGAGGCATTGGCGGCCTACAAGGCGATGCCCGCGGGCCTAGCGTCCAATTACCCGGACGTAAAACTAGCGGTACAAGATAGGTTAGGTTTAACACCTACACACTATCGCCGTCTTTTTAGGGAGGCAAGGCTCTTGCCTAAAGAGACGCCGAAAGCTTTAATGCAGCGACTAAAAGGTTTGGCAGCAAAGTGGTTGGCTCCAGAGAAGGCCACAGTAGAATCCTTGATGGATGCTGTGCTCCTTGAGCAGTACTTTGAGGCTGTACCTCCTGAAGTAAAAGCTTTCTTGCTATTGCAAAAATGCAAGTCTACTAGAGAAGCAGCAGAAATGACGGAATGCTATTTTGAAGCTGAATTGACCGGAGCTTCTAGGGATAGTATGCTGAGAGTAACCGGCATGGAAAGAATGCCTGGTATAAAGAAGGCTTATACTTCTAAAGTCCCGAGAGAAAATGTAAAAAAATATAATGATGTGATAAAGTGTTTTCACTGTGGGAAAAACGGTCATATATGTAGGGACTGTCAAGAGCGTGTTGCCCTTATCTCCGGGGGAGAGAAAGACCCCGGTGAAGGATTTCTCATAGACGTCCAAGTGGAGGGTGTAAAGGCAGTAGCACTCCTTGATACAGGAGCCGACCAGAGTATGGTCTCCTCCAAGATGTGGCAGGCTATGCTGACTAAGAATCCTTTGGTCCTATGCCAGATACCCCCATGTGTGAGTGTGAAGTGTATGAATGAAACCTCATCTTATTACTCCTTATATGATGTGATGGTAGAGGGACTAGGTAGTAAGGAAAAAGTACCTGTAGTGGTGATCCCAAACCTTCCCAGAGAGGTGGTGTTAGGAAGGGATTGGCCTTCCTTTCAAAAAGCCCTTAAGGAGAGGCTAGATGAAAGGGTAGGACTAGTTTCCACTAGGTCCCAAAGTAAGGTCTCGGAGGCAGGGACAAGTCCACCATCAGAGCCAGATGAAGTGCCCAATGATAAGGACATAAACCCAGAGCCAGAGCCCGACCTAGATGAGGAACCCCAGAACATACTTCCCTCTAATGAAGAATTGATTAACCTTCCCAAAAAGGTTAGGAAGGATAAGGCAGAGCGACGTCAGGAGAGGAGACAAAGGTCGCAGGGAAGAGCAGACCTGGAAGCCGGGGAGGGTTTACCTTGGGTGCCAGCCGAGCTGGTGAGGAAATTCCCTTCCTTCCCTAAGGAACAGCAGGGGGATCCCGCATTGAAAAGGGCATTCGAATATGCTCGGGAGGCCAGGACAATTTTGCCCAGGTTCTACTTAGAAGGCGAACTGTTATACAGGGAGAGCGCAGATCCCAGGACGGGTACTGTACGCAAGCAGTTGGTGGTGCCAACTACCTTTAAGTCGGTAGTTTTGAAATTGGCGCACGACCACCCCGTAGGCAGCCATAAAGGTGTCCAAGGGACATTGGACCAGGTGCTGGCTCGCTTTTATTGGCCGGGGGTGTTTAAGGAAACAACCCGGTATTGTGAGTCCTGTCCGGCATGCCAACGAGTTACGGCTGCCCGGCCAAAGCCAGTACCGATGGTTACACCACCCACCATTGCAACCCCAGTGAGAAAGTTAGCCATGGATATTGTAGGCCCATTAATACGAACACCAAGGGGTTTCCAATATATTCTGGTGATCATGGACCATGCAACCAGGTTTCCATGGGCAATACCCCTGCGCAATATTTCAGCAAAGACCATCTCAATAGAGCTCATAAAACTGTTTTGTGAAATTGGGTTTCCACAAGAGATCCTAACGGATCAAGGGACCAATTTCACGTCAAAACACTTGGCCATGCTTTGGGACGCCTTTGGGATAAGACATATCCGCACCTCAGCATACCACCCCCAGTCCAACGGGCTGGTGGAACGCATGAATCAGTCCCTAAAGCAGATGTTAAGGCGGAGCTTAGGAGGCAATATGGTAGAATGGGACAACGTCCTCCCATTCGTCCTGTACACCTGTAGGGAGCGCGTACAGACATCGCTGGGGACATCACCTTATGAACTGTTATTTGGTAGGGCCCTGAGGGGGATCTTAGATATCCTTCGGGAGCAGTGGGTGGCACCAGATGAGACAGAAGTAGGGGTACCCCAATTCTTGAAAGACCTCAGGAACCGTTTAGAACGGACTTCTCGAGTGTCTATGGACAATCTGCAGGCCAGCCAACGCCGGCAGAAAAAATACTATGACCGGGGAACTAGAACCAGGAAGTTGTCCATAGGGGATAAAGTTGTAATCCTGGTAGCGGACACTGGTCCGAAGTTCGAGGCCAGATGGAAAGGCCCGGCTACAATAGTTGGTCAGGTGGGTCCCGTTTCCTACAGAGTGGAACACGAAAATGGGCGCCACCAAGTATACCACTTAAACCTGCTGAAGCCTTGGCGGGACAGATCAGCAGAAGTGAGATTAGTGCAGGTAGTGAGCGAAAGATTCTGCTCAGATAGAATTACGCGCTGTCCGACGAGGACGTCCGCAGCTCGTAATATCTTAAGAAGGGGGATTTGTGACACCGAAGTTCTGCCCTATACCTTTAAGACACAGAAAGCTGCTGAGTTTGGCACAGATTCTGACAGGAAGGGAGATGAAAAGCTTCACAGTTACCATAGGCAACCAAAGCAGGCTGAGACATGAGGTCTGAGGGCACGCCTAGCCAACAAACACTCCCCAAGTAATGAAGAGAACAGTTTGCACATGTGCAGGAAAACGCCCCTAACCATGTATAAGAAACGTGGTAGGCAAACGGAGTTAGATCGAGGCAGAAAGCTGGTAGGAGATCCAGCAGGAGTTGCAGTGAGAGAGGCTGAGTTGGATTTATGTGCTGATTCTGATGGTGGTTTTGGAGAGTGATTTGGAAACTTGGCAAGTAAGGGAAGACTTGCAGCTCTCTAACAGAAGGTCAGAATACTCTCAGCCTAATGCTGTTTCATTTTAGTCTTGGAATAGAAAGCCAAGACTCAAGCCAAGACTCAAGCCAAGAGACAGAAAGCCGTTTACCAGCAGAGGGATTAACTGCAGGAAACCCTCACCTGTGACGCAGGAAGAATTTCCTAGACACAGAGGTCAGTGGGGAGAACGGAGAGCAGCTGGTAAGGAACTCTGTATTACTGAAAGGCAGAATGGCCTAAGATATTTACAACCTTGGGAAAAGGAAAGGAAAGTGATTGAGGACATATGTATGAGTGAAGAAGATGATTGCATGTATTTAAAGCCTGGCAGAAAACTGCCAAGAGAAAGACCTAGTAGAAACAGAACAAGGCAGTTTTACAAACTATCTGATAATTATTTGCCATACTGTGGAGAGAGTGGTGAAGAGAAGCTAGGGACTGATTGGAGAAAGTTCCAGACTCTCTGCCCTAAAGAAGATAAGATAGTTGATGAACCGATGTGCACGGAGCAAAGTGAAGGCTTTCCCTATGTTGAGGACATGGACTGTTCTTTATTAATAACTGATGAAACTTCTCTACGCTAGTAGAAGATAAGTGTGCCTGGGAGAAAGATAAACGTGCACAGAGGGAACTGCCAACGTTGTTACCTGATTTCTGTTTGTTATAATTATTGGTTCTGTTCAAGCAAGAAGCTGTGTTTTCCTTTCACCTTTTGTTTTTGCCAGAAGCATGTCTGCCTCTTAAGTTTGGTATTTTTGTACTGTTTTGAAAATCCAGCAAACCCCGGGAGGGGAATAAATCCTTATTTCAACCTGACCACTCCGTCTCAACTACACTTTCTTTCATAGAAGGGTCAGGCCCAGCAGTGTGCCTAGCTATCCACTACTAGTTCAGCCACTGCTGGTGACAGTACATTCTTATACCTTTATGTACTCATAAAGATCTCAACACACTTGAACTCACTCCTTCTCTTCCTATCTCTTTTACTCTACCCTCCTCTTAGATCAATTTAGTCATTCATCATTTTAGGATGCTATGCAGCTAAGGATTGCTCAGGTCCATCCAACCCACCTTCTTTTTCTTTTTTCCAGACTTACTCTTTACAGTATATGTGCACCTTTGCAAGCCAAGGTGGTGTGAATACCACAGTAATCTAAGGCTAAAAACTTCCAGGTTGCGATGTCACCTGGGTCAGGGAGAAGTTGGGAAAGGAGCAGTAAATTGGTGAATCTGGATCAGGGAGCACTAGCATAGATCAGTCAGAAGAGGGAAAGTAAAATGAAGAATGTACAGCACAAAAAGGAGAAAGATCATTACAAACAATATGCAAACACAGTGCAGCAATGTAAGGGCTAAATAGCTTCTAGATTATGATGTCTTCTGGGTCAGCAAGCACTAGCACAGATTAGTCAGGAAAGGAATAGTGAAATGGAAAATCTAGATGAACAACATTAGTGCAACTCAGTTAGAAAATGAGCGGTACAACTGAGAAACGTGGCCAGCATAGATCAGTTGAGATAGAAGTGTTAAAATGGAAAATCTGAAGCACACAAAGGAGAAACATCACCATAAAAGTAATACACACCACATATGGAGGGTAATTTTATAACCAGGATCAAGATTTAGGCACCCAGAAAGTGCATAGCTTAAACCTATTTTTTAAAGAAAGCAGGGATGTAACTGTCCAAAACCTTGCATTAAATCTAGACTCGAGCACTTACGCTAGCCCCAGGGTTGGCATAAATGCCCATGTATACATTTTTCAAGAATCTGCATAAGTTATAGTATTTTGTAACTTTGCGCTCCACCTTCACTCCACCCAAGCTCCACCCTGTGCATGCCCAACCAAAAATACTAGACACATGAATGTACAAAATGGTGATTGGCTAAAGTACCCATGTAAAGGCCCATCCACATGCATACTCATTCAAAATGATGGCATGTAACTTTATATAGCTCCTTCTAAAGTTGCCTCCATAAGGTACAATATATGAATGCCACAGCGATGTAAGTGCATCACTTGGGTCAGCAAACACTAGCACAGATCAGATGGAAGAAGAGCAGAAGCATGGGAAATCTGTAAGATAGAAAGGAGACAAATCATCACAGAAGTAATACACTCCATGTATATGGTACATATACAGTAAGAGGAAAATCTCCACATTTCAGAGGTAATGGTGTTATTTTGATCATTTCTGTTGAGTGTTTGTTGGTTTATATAGCAGAAGTTCACTCAATGAGGTTCAGAAGAGAAATCTGTTTAATGAGTAATTACATGAGATATAGACAGAGCTCCATGGAAAAAGGTTAACAGAAACGAACAACAATGGCTACAGGAATTGAAAACCCCACATTCTGAGTTTGTTTTCTTCTCAGTAAAGCTTCTGGGAAGTATAGTGCTTCTGTAAACAACCATACCAACTATAAATTAAATTGTTAGATAATAAGCCTAGATCTTTTGCATGCTTTTCAACAATTTCTACGTGTATGTGGCCACATATGTTTCTAAATGTCTTCTTATGAAATTGCTCTCTGTGTAAAAATCTGTACATTGATTTATGGCATGTACTTTGTGGTGACGTGCACATTGGTTCCTGGTTTCTGGTTTCTGGTTTATTAAAATTTGATATACCGCGCTTCAATATGCCAGAGCGGTTCACAATAAAAATCCATGAAATATGAGAAGCGGAAAAGAATTCCATTAAAAATAGAAAAGAAACAACAGTGGGGTAAAGGAGGGGAGTTAAGCCTCAAAACAGTCACTGGGAGGTCAACTAAAATGCAGCTCAAAATAAGTATGTCTTCAAGGCATTTTTGATCCTGGGATGAGAGAGCTCTAGCCGGATATCAGCTGGCAACAAATTCCAGAGGTAAGGGGCCAGGAAGTAGAAGGCAGCATGTCTAGTGGATTCAAGGTGTGCCTGGGATGGCGAAGGGAGATAAAGACTGAGACTAAGAGAATTACATAATATTCTGGAAGGCGCACGTGGGATGAGGAGAGTTGACAGATAACCCAGAATCCCAGAATGGAGAATTTTATGTGTGAGGAAAATAAATTTATACTTAACACAGTAGGAAACTGGTAACCAATGAGAACGAACAAAAAGAGGGGTTACATGGTCAAACCTAGTAGCATGAAAGAGCACACAAATGGCTGTATTTTGAATGGTTTGGTGGATTTTGGACAGACCATGGTCAAAGTACAAACACATATATGTAGATTATAAAATACTATAACTTACATGCATACTTGCAAAATATAGTCATGGTAATTTACACCAGTTCGAAATCTGGTCTAGTTTGTGTCTTAACTTGAGATGCAATTTCTGCCCCTTATGTTTTATTATATGAGTATGGGATGGAATACATAAATATAATAAGGTTCTGTTCCCCCCACCCTTATAGCTGCTGTTACAGACAATAGAAGAACAACATAGTTACAAAAAAAAAGTTAGGTTAACAAGGCAATGGTTCTCTGAAGCTTGGGCTGGACTCGGTCTTGCGGTCTGACTATGACCTCATCACCCACGGAATTTGCTGACTTTATGCAGGGATATGTTTTTCTGGTTGCTCGTCAAGGGTTTGTAGCATAATTAGCTCAAGTGTCTTATATTGGCTCCCAGTGACCTCTCTTTGATCTTCTGCCCCTCCTAGATTGGCTCCAGTATGTCCGGCAGTGTCTGCATGATTGGCAAAAAATATGTCAATGAATGGCAATTTAGATTTTTTTTTCCCCAGCATGCACAGTTAATTGGCCCCAGGTCGAACTGAAAATCACAATTTTCATTGATTTTTCCATCCATACAAAAACTAACGCACTTGCTTGTTCTATACCCTGAAGGCTCCAGTCCATACAAAATAAATCTGCTCCATACAACAAGGCCACAAGTCAATACAATAAAGGCAGAGACAAACCATGAATTACATTAGCATAAGATAGGAGCAATGATACAAAACAAAACCTGCTTGCTCATACTGCAATCCAGAAGCTTCAGCCGCCATTTTTTTTTTTTTTTTAATATGTTTATTTAAATTTTCAATTACATCCACAATACAACAGCACACAAAAGTACAACACCACACTCTAAGCACTCTAATCACTCTAATCACTAATCCCCCCCATCTCCAACCCCCCCCTACCCCGCTATCCCTCTCTCCCCTCCTCCCCCACCCACCACTCCCTCCCGTTCCCCCCGTCTCCCCCTGGGCTGTAGAGAGCAGACTTGGAGCAACTCTAACGCACACCTAGACCAATAAGGGTGCGCAGCTGTATCAGACCACCACTTCCTCTAACATAATCTCGCCAGGGCCGCAAACTCATCCAGGCGTCTCCATTTATTGGCCCTCACACTCCTTATCCTGCAGCCTCCCCCCAACGTCATATCAACTCTTGTCTTCGCCCTCCTCCTATTCCGGGCCTCCTGTCCCTTCTCATACCCCGCATACAGACATACCATATTCCACCATTGCACCTCCCCCAATTGGGATGAGTCCTTCCAGTGGATCAGAATCAGCTTGAGAGCGACAGCCATCATAAAATCAAACAGAAAGGACTCATCTCGAGGGACCTGCAAGGACCGATCTTGAGACCGCAGAAAGACAGTCTGCCAAGACAACCGTCCTTGTATGTCCAACACTTTCAGCATCTTGCCCCAAACCGACTTCCAGAACATCTGAACGTGAGGGCAATCATATAACATATGTTGAAGTGTCCCCTGCGCAGCATTGCAAGACCAGCATCTACCCGCTCGACTCGCGTCCCATTTGCTAAGTCGTGATGGGGTTATAAAAGCTCTGTGTGCCAAGAAATAGAGCGATTGGAGCAATGAGGCCCCCCGCGCCACCCTATTCACGGAACCCCATATCGCCTCCCATTCCCCCTGAGATACAGGAGCCCCCAAGTCCCGCTCCCATGCCTTCTCCAGCTTCAACCAGGCTCCAGAAGCACTTTCCCTCAGAAACGCATACAATTTGGAGGAGGCCCCCCGAAGCCCCGCGTGCTGCTCTAAGAGCACCCGGAGCTGCCATTCCCCGGTGACATCGCCCGGTGCCACTCCGGCGTGCAACAAACAATGCCGCAGTTGCATCCACCGAAAGAACTGGCTTCCCTCTAGGCCATACTCCCACTGCAGGTCCACAAAACTCTTCCATCGCTTGCCTAGCAACAGCTGGCCTAGAGACCAAATCCCCTTCGCCTGCCATTCCTTCCAACAAATCATCTTGTGAGCAATCCTAAAGCGCGGATTAAACCAAAGGGGCACTGGACTCTGCGAGGAGCCTTCTTCTACCACCACTCTGCCTAGCACACCCACGGAGACCTGGGTATCCCGAATTACCCTCCCCGCTGGGAAGGTAATGGGTAACTGCATGCCAACCAGCCGCTCTAGATCAATAGGCGCAACAAGCCGCTCCTCCACCTCCAGCCAGGTCGGCTTGGCACCTTTACTCTCCGGTGCTAACCACAGCGCCCCTTGCCGAAGGCGAAACGCATGATGATAATTATAAAAATCAGGGAACTGTACCCCTCCCCTGTTTTTTGCTGCCTTCAATTTCCTGAGGGCTATCCTAGGCGTTTTGTTCTGCCACAGAAACCTTGACAAAGTGCGATCAATTGAACGATAAAATGACTCCGGGAATCGCAATGGAAGCATCTCCAGCATATAATTTATCTTGGGAGCCAGCACCATCTTAATGGATTCTAGTCTGCCCCACCAAGAAAGGTGCAGGGGGGACCACTTCTCTGAGAAAGACTTAATCAGCTCCTCTATAGTCTGGATATTCAGCTGTATGGTTTCATCTAACCCTGAACAAAACCTGACCCCCAGATACTTAACGTCCTTGGGCTTCCACTCGAATGCACACGGGTCTATAAGTGCTTTACACATTTGCGCATTCAAGGGGAAGGCCAAGGACTTGGACCAATTAACCTTGTATCCCGAAAGCCTCGAGTAGTGCTCGATCAAACTAAGTAGTCCATCTACCGAGGAGGGACACATGAATAAGAGGAGATCGTCCGCAAAAGCGGAACACTTGACTTCCAAGTCCCCAATTTGCACTCCCCGCACTTCCTGGGACTGTCTGATCTTAAGGAGCAAGGGTTCCAGGGCAAGATTGAATAACAAAGGGGAGAGCGAGCACCCCTGTCTGGACCCTCTGAACAAGAGTAAAGGAGCCGAAAGCACCCCGTTGGCCAATACTCGCGCAGAAGGGTGGGAATACAACACTTGGATAAGACGAATAAACCGCTCTCCAATGCCAAACCACTGCAACACATGGGTCAAGAAGCTCCACTCTAACCTATCAAAAGCTTTTTCAGCATCGAGCGAGAGGCCTAGCAGCGGCTCCTCCATCGACTCTGAGACTGAAAGTAGGTTTAACAATAGCCGAGAATTATCCGAGGTTGCTCGCCCGGTGATGAAGCCACATTGATCCACATGGATCAACTCCGGCACCGCCTCAGCCAACCGCTTAGTCAGGATAGCCGAAAACACCTTATAATCAGCGTTCAGCAACGAGATAGGCCTATAGTTTCCCACTTTCGAAGTGTCCCTCCCGGGCTTCTCAAGAACCACTATCACAGCATCGCTGAAAAGTCCCGTATGGGGCAGCTGAGCCTCTAAACAATTATAGAATTCAAGCATAAAAGGGGCTAGCTCTAACGCGAATACCTGATAGAACTCTGTTGGAAGCCCATCTGGGCCTGCTGCCTTACCCTTGCTCGCCCCTTTCAATGCCTCAAAAATCTCTTTAGCTGTTATATCTCTGTCCAGCTCTTTGGCCTGATGGGAGGTGACTGAAGGATGAGCCGTATCGCCAAGCAGAGCCGCGAAATCCTCCGCAGAGGCCCGGTATTCCGATGTGTATAATGTCTCGTAAAATCTCCGAAACTCTTCAGCAATGGCTGAATTGTTCGTAAGTATCTCCTGATTATCACCAACTAAGACTTTAATATTGGATCTCCTTGCCCGGGGCTTAAGCGTGCTAGCCAACAATTTCCCAGCTTTGTTATGCTCAAGATAACAATTGGCCCGCTGCAGAGAGAGTATTTGTTCTGCCTCGCCACTTAAGATCTGATTATATTGATATCGGAGGCGCTGCAGCCGAAGTAGAACATCCGCCTCCGATCTGTTGATCAACAATCGCTCTCCAGCCTTGATCTGTTCCTCCAACAAGGCCAGCTGCGCTTTCTGCGCTCTACGAAGGCCAATACTAAAACTAGTAATTTTAGCTCTAGAAAAGGCCTTAAACCCTTCCCACCATGCCCACCCCAAGGTATCTTTAGACTGGTTCACCTCAAAGTACTCCCGGATACTCTGACGCATATAAACACAGAAGTCCTCGTTCTCCAACAGATTCCTGTGGAAGAAAAAAGCCGGGGTTGGCGGAGGATCCGCCTCTACCTTGAAGGTAAACCACACCGCCGCATGATCTGATATGTGCATTGCTGCTATCTCAGACTCCACTACTGACGACGCCAGAGTTTGTGAAATTAGAAAGAAATCCAGACGAGAATGAGATCTATGCGGCAGAGAAAAGAAAGAATATTCTCTATCCCTAGGGTGCAAGAGCCTCCATATGTCCACCAGCCCGGCAGCACTCATGAACTCCTGCAGGACCTTGACTGCCCGTTGACATCTATGGGGCCGGTATGGAACACAATCAATCAAAGGGTCTAAAACCAAATTAAAATCCCCTCCTACAATTACTTCATGACCAGACAACTCCTGTATCTCAGAGGCCAACCCCCTAAAATACCCTGCGTCATCTGCATTTGGGCCATAAACAACTATGAGGGCCAGCTTTTTCCCATATACCTGGATTAACCCGGATGCCCATCTACCCTCCCCATCAGCGCGCTGTCGCTCGATACCCAGAGATAATTTTTTCCTAACAAGAATTGCCACCCCATTCCTCCCATGACATGCAGCCGAGTGTGCCACAAGCAAGAAATGACCCAAGCCCAGTTTTTTGGATTCTACCTCGGACAGACGCGTTTCCTGCAACATCACTACATCGGCTCGCTCCCTCTTGCAATACTGCAGTATTTTCTTCCTCTTTATAGGATTGTTGATGCCCTTCACATTCAGAGTCAGGAGTTTAAGCGACGCCATGGGGCATGACACTTCGTCCGCCCTCATCGGAACGAATAGCCCGATTCAGCTGCCCACCTAGAACATAAACAAATCCTCCGTTGCTCACATTCCCTACAGAAAACCTCAAGACCCCAATCCCCCCCCTCCCACACCCATGAGGAGACACCTCGCCCGCCCAAACGCGGGAAACAAATGGGTGAACCATCTAGGTAAGATAACCCCTCAAGCCCTCGCCCCACCCCCTCGCCACCATATTACAACAGCATAATAATCCTTCCCCTTTCAAACATCATCTTCGTTAACCTAAACCTCATTACATACCTTTCCCTGGTAACCCCGAAGCCCGCAGAAGTACATTGGACCCCTTTCTCACCCAACCCTCCATTAAACCATACGCAATTATGACTACCTTTAACATTTAAATGTGCAATATGACACAAAAGGAACAATCATACCATAGTACAACAGCATAATAATCCTTCCCCTTTCGAACATCATCTTCGTTAACCTAAACCTCATAACATAGCTTTCCCTGTTAACCCCAAAGCCCACAGCAAATACATTGGACCCCTTTCGCACCCAACCCTCCATTAAACCATACACCATTATGACTTCCTTTAACATTTGAATGTACAATATGACACAAAATGAACAAACATAACACATCACAGCGGGTTCAGCACCCTCGCACGCCTTTAGGCTGTGCTCCATGCGTCTAGCCACCCGGAGCGCCCATTAAAATTCCATGAGCACAAAGGGAGGCCAGAAACACTCCAACAATCTTACAGCACAAGTCACAGTCAAAAGGTACCAGCCTCAGCGCATGACCTCGGCTTCCTTGTCTTCCAGAAAGTTCCTCAAGGCCTCAGGATCCTCAAACATCCTCGTCTGATTATGCAAGGTCACTCGCATCCTAGCTGGGGCGAAAAGACCATATCGGGCTTGTAAAGCTTGAAGCCGTGGTCTACAGGATAACAACTGCTTCCGACGCTCCACTGTGGCCTTATGATAATCGGGATAAAAGGCAACATTCTGGCCTTCAAATTGAACCGAGCGGAGTGCCCGTGCAGACGAAAGAATCTGTACCGCCTGGCCATGCCTCAGAACACACATGATGATCGGCCTGGGCCTCCGAACATTAGGGCCCGGTTGTGTGGGAACCCGATGGGCTCTCTCTATTTCCAGCGGATAGCGAAAGTCCAATTTAAGCAGCTTAGGTATTAATGCACCCAAAAAAGCAATAACATCCGTTCCCTCGGCCCCCTCGGGGACCCCAACGATGCGCACATTGTTTCGCCGTGTGCGGTTGTTTAGGTCCTCTAGGCTGCGTTCGAGGGTAGCTATTCTCTTGGAGTTTGCCCCCACTTGCTTAAAACGCTCCTCATGCACTTCCACGGTGCTCTCCAACTTTTTCATCTGCTCCGTCAAAAGAACCATTTGCTCTCGCATCTCCTTGAGCTCCGCGATGTCGGCCTGCACTCCGCTCAAAGTCGCACCGTTGATGGCTACCATCTCCTTAACAGCGCGGATTTCAGCAAGCACCTCCTTTAGGCCAGCCGTCTCCTCTCCTGCCGGCGCCATTTTTTGAGGCGAAGGTGGTTCGGCTTTTGCTCTTTTACCGCCGCCGCTCACCACCGTGGAATAATCCAGCCGCAAAGGTTTGCCACTCGACATCACAGTCGCCACCCCGAACACCGGGGAGTCTCAAGACTCGATTTCGCTGCGTCCAGGGGAATAATAGCGCGAGGGGGATGAGGAGCTCAGAATTCAAGCAGCCATCTTAACCCGTGCTGGCTCCGCCTCCTCCTTCAGCCGCCATTTGTCGCTTGTAGGTTGCTACAGCTACGTATGTAGAAAACATTACAAACCTTGAAAATAGATAGACAGCTTAAGGTCTCATTCTGCAGTATTGGCAGCTTTTCTAAATGGTTGTTGTTGTTGTTAAGTGCCGTCGAGTCGGAGTCGACTCATGGCGACCCTCTGGATAGCTATCCTAAATTGTGTTCGGTCTTCAGTCAGGCGGCTCATTGTTGACAGACTGGTACCCGTAGCTGCTGTTATTGTATTGATCCATCTCATTGCTGGCCTTCCTCTTTTGCGTTGACCTTCTATCTTGCCAAGCATGATGTCTTTCTCTAATGATCTCTCTCTTCGCATGGTGTGTCCAAAGTATGAAAGTCGAAGTCTTGTCATCTGAGCTTCTAAAGAAAGCTTAGGTTTGATCTCCTCTAGTACCGACTGGTTTGTTCTTCGGGCAGTCCATGGTATACACAGTATTCGCTGCCAGCACCATAATTCAAAGGCATCAATTTTCTTCCTGTCTGTCTTTTTCACTGTCCAGCTTTCACATCCATATGATGTTATTGAAAATACCATAGCGTGAACAAGTCGAATCTTTGTATGGAGAGAGACATCTCTGCTCTTGAGAATCTTATCTAGGTCTTTCATAGCCATTCTGCCAAGAGCAATGCATCGTTTGATTTCTTGACTGCTTGTTGCTTCTTTATTGATAGTTGATCCAAGTAGGTTAAAGTTGGTTGGTTAGAGAACCAGAAATTTTGAGCCAGCATGGGGAGGGGGTTGTGAAATCCAGAGGGTAACATCATTCACCCCAACTTTAGTGCAACTGCTCTAGAAAAAGCCTCAGAGCAGTCTTGCTTGACCAACATTAGCTGCTATGTCAAGTTGCAGTAGGCATTTGGGCCTAACTAGAGGTGGGTATTGTAAAGAGCGTCTATATGTACAGTGCTGCGTACACCTTGTGTAGTACATGAGAGGGGCCCTCTGAAAGGGTTAACAATACAGAAATTGAGCAGCTTGGGAATTCCAGTCTAGCTGCCTTTAGAGATAGGTGGAAGGAAAGTCAAGGTAATTTTCATAGCAACAAAGTTGCAGAGAGACAGTTGGCCCCTCGACAGAGAAAAATGCAACTTCTTGGGGAGAAAGAAATGCTTTTACTTTTAGAAATGCTTCTTAGAATTATGACTAGAGATGGCCAAGATGTCTGTGTCCAGTTGACCTATAATGGCAAGGCTTGACCTATAATGTATAGATATAAACTATACAAATGAATTTGCAAAAAGCAGCACAACCCTTCATGTAGAGAGATACGATGAAATTATACACTGCAACAGTTTTTGTTCCAACAAAAGAGTGCTGAAGGAGAAGAGGGGCTAGGACATTGCAGACTTTTGTTTGCAAGCTGGCAATTCCCTCTGAAGCTTCAGTCATTATTAAGATAAACTCTGTGGGGTTTATTTATTTATTTATTTCCTTTTCCCTTGCTTTTGAGTGATGGGATTGAAGTCAAAAAGCCAAGGATGGATTTTGCTAGCTGGTGAGCCCGGTCAGGATTAGCTCAGGCAAACAGGTATGACAAAAAAAGGTTTAGTTTGTGTTCATTTAAAATATATTTTCCCAATTCTCAAACATTTTTTGTGTTTACTGCAGATATTAGTTCTCGGGGCTTTCACAGTATGTGCGCTATAACTTTTTAAAGCATGCAACTTGATTGTATAAGCCTGTTAATTCATAGCTATATGCACGTACAAGCAATTCCACAACACACTTTAAAATTTTAGGCACCTCTATGAACCTAATTGAGCACATGACTGCACATCCCTTAGGCCAAACTAGAAGCTGTCACTACCACAACAGCCTTCTCTTAGACATAGGATAGATCAGCAGAAGAAATCCTGAGCTCCAAACCTAGACCCTGAGTGGAATACATATTGTTCCTCCCCTACTCAGAAGACTCTTATCATTGAAGAGATGGTGGAATAGGGACCTCTGGCATTTGGGTTAGAGCGTTGTTTTGTAGCACTTCATCTTATTTATAAATACCACTCCAAAAACTTCCAATAACTTGATTTAAAACCAAATATTACATTATATATTATATTACTAAAAAGTATGTGATAAAAAATGAGAGATCTCTGACTCGGATAAAAAACGTCATCGGTGCTCACTTAAACACCTTTGTATATCTTCAGCATTGTTTATTACATTTATTATCATCTACCTCATTCAATAATATTTTTGGTTTTCTAAATTTCATAGTTTTCAGTAGAATCACAAATGAGCAACTTCTGCATTTCATCTTCTGAATTGTCCAAAGTTACACTTGGGCACAGTCAGAATGTGATTTCCTCTGAGGGTAATGTTTCAGCAGAACCATAGCTTGTCTCAAGGGGAGGGTTTAACTTATCTAAATGGATTTTACTTTGAATAATCTAGGAACACAACAACGAAAACAACATTTCTTTCAATACCAGTGTATATTAAAGTCCCATTTCTCTCTAATCTAACAGATCGAAAGACTCCCTTGATACAGTTTTAGGTTTGCAAAACTTGTGGGCATGCTGTTAATTGCACTGCTCTCCAAACTTAGAGGGCATCTTCACAGAGCTTGTTCCAAAACAATTTAAAAAAATTAAAGGGCTGAAAACTAACCAAAAGGAAATTAGGAATCTTCAGCCTCTGATTGGTCGGCCATTTAAAAATCTTCTTTATAATGGCGTCCCCGTGGGGATGTGATTTTGATCATTTTTTGAAACATGAACGGCAATGGCTTTTTCAGCTTAACAGAGTCCTACATTCAGATTGAATGATAAACATGATTGTCAGGTTTTTTTGAAAATTTCTTTAAGAGGATATTGATTTGCACTATGATTGGCTTTGTTGCACTATGTTGGCTTCTATCCATCTACAATTATTAGACCTGAACACTGTAAAGAAATTGTTTCCATTTAATCTCATCTCGTGCTCCTATTCTGAGCTTCTACCTTTACTTCATTCTGTTCTACTCTGGTTGTATCTGTTGTATGTATTACAAATGGTGGGATATAAAGAACAGAATAAAACATAAACCTTTGATGGATAGACATGGAAACATTGAAAGGGGATATTCGGAGGGATTGACATGGTTAACAGGCCTGCTGACCATGTCACTGCCCTTGTCCAGGATATTCAGTGACACTAACATGGTGAGTGCTGCCACTGTGCATCCCGGTGCTAACCAGTTAACATCGGGGTATGCCGCGGGCATTCTGGGGTGGAGGGGCACCCATCAATAACTGGGCAGCAGCAATATTTAGCCTCTGCCTGGTTCTCAACACATGGCAAAAGTCAGGCATAGTAAAGACTGGCCTAACTTTCGCCACAGAAGCTAACCAGGCAATGGTTAGCTTTCTGGCAATCCGAGCAACCTGGATAGTCAATACTGGGGTCTGGGTATGGCGCTGGCATTGAATATCCAGGTTTAAAGTTCAGCGGTAATGGCTAGCCGCTCTAACAGCACTAGCCACCACTGCTGAACATTGGGACCCATATGTCCGACCAAGTCTGCCCATCCATATGAACCTTCAAGCTCTACAATGCCTTCCTCTCCCTCAGCGATCTGCATTTGCCCCATGCTTTCTTGAACTTAGACACAGGTCTCATCTCTACCACCTCCACTAGGAGTCTTTTCTGTGCATTCACCATCCTTAAATAACTCCCGAGTCTCTACCCTTTCACCTTCATCCTGTGACCTCTTGTTCCAGAAAGATATCTGTGCATTTATGCTAATGGAGGCATTTAACTGTCTCTATCATGTATTCCCTCTCCCTCCATTTCTCCAAAGTAAACATATTGAGATCATTAAGTCTATCCTATTATGCTTTATTATGAAGAGCAGTTACCATTTTACTAGTCATCCACTGAATCAACTCAATCCTGTTTATATCCTTTGGAAAATGCAGTCTCCGGAATTGTATTCCTGCTGGCCATTCCTCAGTCTCTATGCACCCAAGCATCCTTCTGGCTTTTCCTGTCGCCTTTCCTACCTGTTTGGCCACTTTGCCTGACTCTTTATCTAGGTGCATGCCCACTCCCTCTGCAGGGAAAAGAATGTGCTTCTGGCTCTTTGAGTTTCGTTGCTCTCAAGGTCTATCGTTTAGCTTTGATGGTGGATCCTTCTGCTACCTTAGGCAACCTCCTAGTCTTACCGCATGGTTGAGCAGGTCATTTTTGATGTTATTGAAAATTAAGAAATCAAAAAAGATCGTTGAATGAGATAGATGATTATAAGTGTAATAAAGAATGCTGAAGATGTGCAAGGGTGCACTGGTGATGGTTCAACTGATCTAGAGACAATACCTTATGTTTTATACCATTAATTTTCATAATATAATATATCAGATTTGGATTTGCATTTGCATCAAGTTATTGGAAGTTTTGATGACTCCTCCTCCTACGTGCTCCAAATTTCTTTTCTTACGCCCATGAGAAATGTTTCCTTTTCTTGTGAACTATCTTCTGAATAACAACTTTTATCACAGTTAATTTTTTTAGTTTTCAGATGCAGCAAAGTTCCAATACCCAGCACGTAACCAACCAGAATGCTCCACTAACTAGCATCTAGCAGCATTGCCTTTGGTGTGTGCTGAATAGTGGCAGGGATGTATGGGGGCAGTAAGTTTACAAGCACACACTCTCGTAAGGTCCTGTAACACCGCAGTGAGCTTGAATGAAGGAAGATAAAAGAGGCTGCTGCCCAGGAGAACCAACCAGAAGGTAAGGGAGGAAGCGCACGGGGGAAGGCAGAGAACGGAGGGAAAGAGGAAAAACTCTCAGATAGCCAGCACATTTGATTCATACTGACACAACCTATTTCCTGATCTTGCCAGATAATGGGACTTTTGCTGCATTTGCTCTTCGCAGGCCAAAATGAGTTTCATTGCTGCTGCCAGTAATTGGGTAATACTGAAATAACCCTCGTCTCGAATGCAGGAGGCTGAGTCATGAGCCACAATAGGAGTCAGTGAAAATGTATGGCAAATTTAATATATGTGTAAAAATATAAAGTGTAAGCTAGCATGCTGTGTGTGATTTTGCAGTTCAGAAATAAAAAGAACAGATATTTTCTATCTGATAGTGAAATCTTGCTTCCATCCTCAGTTTGTTTGATAATTTTCATTTTCACTGTTATCCATATGTCTTTGGGAAAGCATCTTTTCCACGTGTTTTGGCATCTGTTAGTGAATGATGCTTTTTCATGCAGTGCAAATATTTTTGCTGTCTCTTCTGACTCTGACAAGGGTATTGCACCTTGTGCACTTCCAGGGAAATGCGGCAATCTGAGTATTAGTTTTCAAAGAGAAGCAAAACATGCAACGAGCAAAATTAAGTCTATCATTTTCAGTCACTAGAAATATTTTTATTGCAAATCAGAGACTCCCATGCCAAGAGTACAACACAAAGCAATATTTAATTTAAATGAGAACAATCTGTCTATTCTGCAATATTCACAGAAGAAAACTAGACTTGCATAGCGTTCCACAGAGTAAGCGCACAATGATTGTTACTATAAATAAGACATCTCCAGGAAACAGCATCCGAAGCATGTACGGTTGTCAACCTGGATCAGCTTCAGGCCTTTTTTCCTCAGCACTTTGTGTTTTATCTGTTACGGAAAAATCTAAACACCATGATTAGTGCGGTGCTTATGCAGCAAATGCTGCTAAAATAGAATAGGAAAGTCAGTCCAAGAGATGATTTACACAGTGGAGGCTTTGAGGGAGCCTTTGTAAATTCTACGCCTGAATGGAACAGTAGCAGATGAAGCTTAACAAAGAGCTGCAAGGTTATGCATTGGAAGTTCTAAAATTGCAAACGGAATTACATTTTCATTGAATAGGGATCATCAATATCTTGTCTTGTCATCGTGAGATATGCCCTCACAGCTGGAACCTTACAGTCCATTTGTGCTGGTGTCAATGGCAAGAGAAGCAGGGACAGCATGCCCACTAAAGGAACAATTCCTTGCTGTTCAAAGCCAAGGTATGTTTATGAGAGGATCAACAAGGGCCTTGTTTTATAACTGGACACCTATGTGAGAAGCCCATAAGAAGCACCTATTTTAAGTCTAATTTCTCTGTTTACCTTTGAGTTATGTCATTTAATTGGAAGATTATGAAAATGATCTATGTATTGGATTTCCTTATCGTATCACTGACTCCCTTGATGCAGTTTTAGGTTTGCAAAACTTATGGGCATGCTATGGACATCTCGGGACAGTTCATGACTGATTGATTGGATTTTGATGATCCTCATCCCTATAGAAGTGTAAAATAATGGAAAATTTCCTCTCTTATATGCTGTTTGAAAATCACTAATCACATACTACCATGTCACTGTCTGGATAGTGCTTGAGAAAAGCATGGATGGTACTACCACTATCCAGATAATGGCAGCTGCTATCATGGTAAGCGACATCTATGTTTATAAAGTTAGGCCTGCCATTCATTTGCCTGGATTTGTGAGCCTAATCCAGGGAATTTAGTGCTGAATATCAGTGCTAAGCTCCTAACATTTTTCTCCACTCAAAATCCGCCTCTGTTGCCAACCACTTTGTATGCTTTGAAATTTAGAAGTTTAGTGAATTTTTGAGTAAAAAGTTAGGAACTTAGCAACAGTAAATTTTCAAAGAGGCCAATTTAGGAGCATATCTCTCAAAGTTAAGAGCATAAATCTTTTCAATATTGGCCTCAGGTAGGGGCTATACACATATTTCCATAACAAAAATATGCTACCCAGGACAGGCTTTAGGGATGAACCAATGAGGCACTGGCTCGGGGCACCAAAGTTTAAGCATGCCAATAGCCTGCCTCAATGGCTCTGCCCTTCACAACACTGGAAGCTCTTTGCTTCTCTCCCACAGCTGGGCTTTTCTTCTGCCCATCTTGTGTCTTTTCACAACACTGTGGCAGGTTTTAAATGCAAGAAAAATACACTTCCATGTTTAAAACCTGCCACAGTTCATCAGCAGGACACAAGATGGGCAGAAGAGCACAGCAAGGGGAATGAAGGCAGAACTCTTGCCACTGTATAATGGAGTAGCTGTGGCATGGCGGTGGGCTGATGCTGGGGAGATGGGTTGGAAGGAAGCTGATGCTAAGAAGCTTGGGGAGCTGTAACTGGGGCTGAAATGTGGAGTTGATCTGGAAAGTGGTTAATGTTAAGAGGCTGGGGGAATTGCAGCTAGTATTGGAACAGGGAGCAGGGCTGAAAGTGGCTGTTGCTAAGAAGCTGAGAGAGCTGTGCCTGGGTATCAGCTAGAAGGCACCTGATGCTGGAGCACTGGGTTGGAAAGGGGCTCATGTTAAAGGGCTTATTCTGGGAGCCTGGAGGAGGCTGATGCTGGGGAGCTAGGCTGGAAGAGGCCTAATGCTAAGAGCATGGGAAGCTAGGGCTGATGCTTGATCTGGGGCTGGAAGTGGGCTGACACTAAGTGGCTGGGGCTGAAAGGAGGATGATGCTGAGTGACTGCTGGAGGGTGAAGTTAGTGGAACTGGGGATAGAAGGATGTTGATGCTAAATAGCTGCTCCTGGGGTTTTAGGAGTCTAATTCTGGAGGAACTGATGCAGGAGAGATAGAATGTAATGGAGCTGATGCTGGGGGGAGCTGGGATGGAAGTGGATTGAAGTTAAGAGGCTGGGGCTGGAAGAGGATGATGCTTAGGGGCTGCTGGAGTTCTGAGGCTGATGCTGAGGGGAGGCTGAAGTTGAAGAAGGATGGCAATGGGTGGCCTTGGATTGCAAAGAGGTTGATACTGGAGCTTAGTCAAGGAGCTGATGCTGGCAGACGCTGGGAGTAGGGTAGGAGAAAGGGGAAGATGCTAAGGAGTGAGAAGAAATGGGAGGACAGATGCCGAAGATAAGTTGGTTTTTGGAGTAAAAGAAGATCAGAGTAGCCTTTAAACATTATTAAGAGAGACTGCACATAAGTGAAATTCTGGGAGATGTTAAGGAAGGATGGCACTTTTTGGAAAAACTGTGACTTGACCAGACTTAGTGATGATGAAGCTCGCTTACTGGATAAAGATATCTATAGGATGGAAATATTGGAAGCCACTAAGTCTCTTAAAATGGGAAAGGCTCTCAGGCTCAGTGGGTTTACAGACAATTTTTATAAAACATTTCAGGGGATCTGGACCATTAATGTGGTCTTAGAGGGTGAAGGGCTTCTGGTCTCTATGAATACTCTGGCATCACCATCCTGCCAAAAAAATGTAAAGGATGTTATGATATGTACTTCATACTGGCTAATTATATTAATTAATAAAGATGTGAAGTTATTGGCAAAAAGTTGATAAACTGGCTTCAAATGTATTTGCCTAAGTTGGTGAAAGAGGACCTATTGGGCTTCATACGGGGGAGACAGGTTAGTGATAATATTTGGAAGTTCTTGAATTTTATATAGAAGGCAAGATTGGATGCTAAGAATTTGTTATTCCATTTGTATCTAGAGATTGTCATATATCAAAACTTCATAGCAATTAATTTATATAAATTTTCTCATTCTTCTTTCATCCACTAAATAAGTTTTAAAATCCACTAAATAAGTTTTAAAAAGAGGTCTCAGACTCATCTGGCACTAAACTCCAAACCTACATACGTCTAAATTTATGTGCCTTTTCGCATCAATGACCTTCCTTTTCATTAGTAGTGCCAATTTACAAAAACAAACAATCAGAGATGAAAAAAGTGCTTAGCTTTAACACACTCTTCTTCTTCCCCAATGCCTCTCTTCGGCGCCCTCTTTGCATTCACTTCACAAAGTTTGTTCAGGGGGTTTACTTTTTAAAGCACTATATTTTCTTTTTTATGCTGCAAACGTCTTCCACAATCAAATATGCTTTCATCCGAGCCTCACGGCGTATCTATCTTTTAACCAGTGCCTGATCCACAATAGTGCACTGCCTCCTTTCCAATGACTTATTCATTTTGCAAGTCCTTCATGAGGGATGTTGTCAAAGGCTCTCTGAATATCCAGATATACTCTATCAACTGGCTCACCTTTATCTACCTGTATATTCACACCTTCAAAAAAATATAACAGATTAGTTACACAAGCCTTTCCTTGACTAAGTCGATGTTGGCTGTCTCCCATTAAACCTTGACTATCTACATATTCAGTAATTTTATTCTTTAAAATAGTTTCTATCATTTTGCCCAGTCCTGATTTCAGGCTTGCTGATCTGTAGTTTTGTGGATCACCTCTGGAACTCTTTTTGAAAAATGGCATTACATTGGCCATTCTCCAATCTTCAGGTACTACAGACAATTTTAATGATAGTTCACAGAGTACTAATAGTACATCTGAAATCTCATATTTCGGGTTCTTCCAAGGACCCTGGGATGTATACCATCTGGTTCAGGTGATTTGCTACTCTTTATCAAATAGCTATAATACATCTTCCTGTTTTATCGAGATTTGTTTCAATTCTTCTGATACATAACCTTTAAATACCATTTTAGGCATAGGTACCTTCCCTACATCTTCTTCAGTAAAGGCTGAAGCAAAAAATTCATTCAGTCTCTGTGTTATGGCCTTATCCTCTCTTAGTCCAAGAACCAGATGGAGAAGAAGGACCAGGCTACACTGGGAGAAAACTTAAAAAAGTCTCTTGTTCCCAAAGATCTTTGAACAAAAAATCCTTAGAGGTACCGGGAGAAGTATGGAGAGGTGTGGAGCTAGGAGAAGCAAACAGTTCTTCCGAATCGCTCCTAATACGTTTCTTGCTTCGATCTTGTGTGTAATTATTCCTATAATCAGACTGGTCATATCTTTTAGGGGCAAAGTTGCTATGCTCACCACCATTATCCTTAAACCTAACCTGTCATTGTGCATTATATGGAGGACAGGATTTAAGCCATAAATAAACATTACCATTCTTATAATCTGACTCATCATGTCTATGTTTATCAAGTTTACCTCTCTTAATTTCTTTACAATATTCCTCAGGTTTCTTGTTATAATCACTCAACAATCTATCAAAATGTCTCTTATGTTTTAAGTGGATCCATCTTCCTATTGGCCTCTATACTTATTGCATCTTCTTTCTTCTTTGAAGTCTCTGTGAGGAGCACCATGAGGTCGAGAGAACATTTGTTTAGGATGGCACACCATCTGTACATAAAGGCTTTATCGTCGCGGAACATGTTAGGTTCTCTAATCATCCTCAAACCTCTAGTGATACACTTAACTCTACAGTATTGTAAAAGACTCGCATAGTGGAGTTCATACTGAATAAAGGCCTTCTTGGTGCAGATCAGATCAATCCATTGTTCTGAGAAGCTGGTATCTTCCGACCCGTTGTCTACGAGTGGAGGTTCTTGTAGCAGATTGTGTAGATGATCTTCTGAATAACTGAAAACATTGTCCCATTGAGTGCAGGCCATGGTGGATACTCAGGAAAAAATGGGAGAGAAAGAGAGTGCGTTCTCCGCAGATGGGACAGTCCAAGAATCAGGTGGAGAAGTAGGACCAGGCCACACTGGGAGAAAACTTAAAGAGTCTTTATTAAGGACCCAACTTTAAAATGTTTTGGCACTAGGCCTTCCTCAGGGTTCTTAAAGCATAGATAAAACCAAAAGTAGATTATAAAACAGTACATAACTATAAACCAGGAAGAGTATCACTTAATAGCACATCGGGTAAAAAATATAAATACATTACCAACAACTGGTAGAAGACCGTCTTGAGGAGAATGGCAGGAGTGCTATTAAAGCTCTTTCCCATTCTATAACATAAAACATTCACATCCGTTGAAAAGATAAAATAAAAACAATGCAACCAGTACAAGAAAAATAAAACAATGTATACATATCATAAAAACATGAAATAATGTAATATATGAAATAGATCAAAAAAGATTTAAAAAGGGGTATTGCATATCATCCTAGGAGGGAGGAGGGATGGGGGGGAGGGAAGGGAAGGAGGGGGAGGGGAGGAAGGGAAAGGGGTGAGAATGGAAGGGTGAGGGTGGAAAGAGGGGAAGGAGGAGGGAGGGAGGAAGAGGAGGAAGGGAGGGAAGGAGAGAGAAGGAAAAGAAGGGGAAGGAGGGAAAGGAAAGGGAGAAGAGGGAAAGGAAGGGGAATAGTAAAGTAAAATGGGAGGGAAGGAAAGGGGAGAGGGAAGGAAAGGAGAAAGGAAGGAGGGAGGGGGAAGAGAAGGGAGGGGGAGGAGGGGGAGGAAGGGGAGAGGAAAGGAGGAGGGAGAGGGAGGTGGAGAAGGGAGGGCGGGAAAAGGGGAAGTGGGAGAGAGAGGGGAGAAGGAAGGGGAAAGGGGAATGCAAACTTCCTGTTCCAGAGGCTTTTTTTGGGAGTGGGGCAGGGTGCATGCTGATGGAGAAATTTTGGGGAGACAGTTTTTGGTAGTGAGCGGCAGTTTGGGGAGTTGGGTAGAGAACAGGGAAAGGGAGTTTGAAAGGAGCAATACCTAATTGCTATGTTTCTGTTGAGTTGGAAGGAATAAAAAAATCAATCTGCTGTTGATGAGATGTCATCTGAAATTGAATATGATTATCAGTGGTATTTAGGCATTGATAAAGTAGGTCTAACTCATGTTTAATACCAAGGCACATTAAAAAAATGTCTTTTAGCAAGCACCTCCAGAAAATGATCTTGGAAAGTTGATGTGATAGATACAGAAAAATCCAGCTCAAAAACTTGCCATAAACCAAATGGCTCCCATGGCTAAACCTGAATCACTGGACACAATGGAGATTTTTAAAAGGAACAGTATAAAGTTAGGCATCATCAAAATACGTCATGTATTTTCAGTGACTTATGTGTATGGATGGGGCTTTATGTGCATACTTTAGCTGGTCACAATTTTGAAAATTTGTGTGTTAGGATGATGGCACATACTATCGGTTTGGCCATGCATAGGGGCAGAGCATAGGTAGAGCACAAATCTATATGTGTCAGCTATAAAACTCTATAATGTACATTATGTAGGATCCTTAAAAATTTAAGCACAGGCATTTTCACCAGTCCTAGGGTTGGTGTAACTGATAGTCTAGACTTGCCTTGTTTATCTCACCATCTACACTCCTATTTCATAAAGTTAAGTATGTGTGTATTTGACTTTATAAAATTGGTGTGATAGATGAGTGCAACTCGTGCATTAACTACAGGATGTTATAAAATTACCCTTCACAGATCTACCAGGGGCCTGAGTCAATGATTTGTAGATCTTAGGTAACGTGTAAATAACAGGTATTTTAGGGTGCAACTCTATTAGAAATTATTTTTCCTTACTTGTAATTTGATGAATACAGAAAGCATCTTGTAGCAGATCTTTAACCTGATGTAATTAATTAATTAATTTATTTATTTATTTATTTATTTATTTGGCTTTATATATTGCGCTATTTAAAATCAGTGCAGTTTACATAAGAACAAACAATAACTCTTCTGCTTGATCCAATTGTAATTATCTAATTATTGTCTCATAATCTCCTGATAGTATTATGATAACCGAGGCAGGCGGACCCGGCGCTGCAGGCCCCTACCTCACATCCCCCCCCCCGCTCCACAACAACCACGTCCCCCCCCCCAAAAACAACACACCAACATTTTATGGAACAAAACTGGTTGCAGCTTTTATTAGCCAACAATTTGACAATCCAACAATAAATTTTCAAAACCCCTCAATTAGCGGCACCCGGCTGCACCAGCCATACCTCAGCAAAGTGCCTGCCACCGTTAATGCCATAACTCGCCACCCGGCAAGTTACCATACCCCTCTCCCCGACTTCGCCATGCTAAGCAAAAGTCATCCGAGGGTTTGACCGGGTCAGGGGCACCCCGCCCCCGCCCAATTGTAGCCTGCTGCTCCGGACCCCGGAAACCTCCGGGATCCCGCTCCGGACCCCGGAAACCTCCGGGATCCCGCCCCCCCCGCACCCCAGCTGCAACACCCCAAAAAACCCTCCACCGCCTAACGTTAGGGAGGGAGGGAGGGACGCCGGCACCGAAGCAGCCTCCGCTCGACTGACCACGCGGAGGCTGCTCGGCCCCAATCCCCCCCCGCGCCCCAACCCTCAAGGCGCTAATTGGCTCCCGTGGGGCCGCGACCCACGGGAGCCAATCAATTTAAAAGATGCGCGCTCGCGCCCGCCAGGGCCGAGCGCGCGCCTCCCAACCAGGCCGTGCGCAGGGACCCCGCGCCGGGCCGCGCGCCTGGTAAGCATCGGCCGCCGGGACCCTGCCCGCGGCCTTGGGATAACTGAGGCAGGCGGACCCGGCACTGCAGGCCCCTACCTCACATCCCCCCCCCCGCTCCACAACAACCACGTCCCCCCCCATCCCCCCCCCACAAAAACAACACACCAACATTTTATGGAACAAAACTGGTCGCAGCTTTTATTAGCCAACAATTTGACAATCCAACAATAAATTTTCAAAACCCCTCAATTAGCGGCACCCGGCTGCACCAGCCATACCTCAGCAAAGTGCCTGCCACCGCTAATGCCATAACTCGCCACCCGGCAAGTTACCATACCCCTCTCCCCGACTTCGCCATGCTAAGCAAAAGTCATCCGAGGGTTTGACCGGGTCAGGGGCACCCCGCCCCCGCCCAATTGTAGCCTGCTGCTCCGGACCCCGGAAACCTCCGGGATCCCGCCACCGGCACATAACCTGTTCATGTGCTGCCCCCCCCGGCCCCAAGCTGCGACCAGCGAGCGTCATGGCCAGACATATATTCCAAGGCCTCCTGCCAATCATTAAGAAGCAGGTCCATGTCAACTGGCGACAAATGAACCCCATCAGCCCGATAAAGTTCCGAACACCCCACATCCACCCAGTCATGCAGGATCTGATACCCGCCCCTCTCACAGACCCAATGACCAATCTGACGATTGACCTTGGTCAACCCCCGTGACCAACGACGCTGCTCACGGCAGGCCGGCCTTGGAATAATGTCTGACCACAGAACAATAACCCCGGGAAACATCCGTAACACAAGTCCCAGATCATCTTGAACCGCCCGGATCAGCTGCAGGCAGGACCAGGACGCAAGGTCATTTCCGCCCAGATGCACCAAGAGGGCGGCCAGCCACCGCGACGTCCTTCTGTGGTGTCGCAGCAAAGGCAGCAGATGCGGCCACCGCATGCCTCGCATGCCCAGCCATTGGACAGCCACCGACGACGGGTTCAATCCCAAATTGGCGCCGATAGGGCAGTCCGCCGCACGCAGACTCGCCCAATGGACGAAAGAGTGGCCAGCAACCCAACATCTACCAGATCCGACACCCCCATCTTAAAGAGAAATAGACAGTTAAAGCCCCACCCAGCAAGACCCCGGCACCTACAGCCGCACATACCCCTTGAAAACCGAAGACTGCCACCTCCCAATGCCCTGGATGACCTGAGCCGGTAACCCCGCAGCCGCCGCGCTAGTGGCTGCCCCAATCCGAAAGGAGTGGGGGGCAAATCGGAGCGGATCTTCCCCCACAGCGGACAACGCCAGCCTCAACACAGCAGAAACCTGAAAACGGATTACAACCCGAGAATCCGCGTGTACGAAAAACCCAACTGCGCCCGCCGGATGCACCACAACATACTGGCGCAGCGCCCGAACCGGGCAAGTCCGTGGTTCCGCGCCCACACCCAGGCAATCCCACAAACCTTTACCCATCGGATCCATTTTGGACTTAGCCAAAAGAATCCGCACCCCCCCTTCAACCACCCGGACATGACGAGCCAACAGCCCCCCAACACCCCCCCCCCCCCCCGGCCAGAGCCCGCAACCAGTTCCCCGATACGAAACGCTCCAAAAAAGGCAAGGCAAAAAACCGCCCGGAACAAAACAGCCTCATACGCAGACGAAGCCACCTGTCCCAAGGCCCCACAAACCCGCACCAGGAGCCCATGAGTGATCGGCAACCGTGAATCGCGTGGAGTCGGCTGCACCCGCTCCTAACCTTGCATAAGCCTACGCGTTAAGACCCCCCCAGCTGGGAAACCCCAGCCCACCGCGCTCGCAAAAAAGTTAAACCCCGCCAACTGCGCGCGCACCGCCGATCGCGAAAACCCGGCGCCCTTGGCTGCCACAATATATTGGCCAAGCAAACCCTCCGGGACCCCCCTGACTGCCACCCGCAAGAGCACAAAAAGGCGACCACCCGGTCGCACCCTCTCCGGTACGCAGACCAGGTCCCTGCAGACACCGAATTCTTCAGCAGGTCTAGCATCTCTCGAGGCCAATGCTTCACAATTTCTCTGGGACCACAGCTCCGTCCTTGTCCGCTTCGGGGGCCAATGCCCGGAACCGCTCCCACTGAAAACGAGAAAGAGCATCAGCAATCTCGTTAGTGGACCCTGGGATGTGCCGAGCCCGCACCGCCACATTCAACTGTAAACACGCTAGAACCACTTCCCGCATCAAGCTAGCCACCCACACGCACCTTGGAGTGTAACGGTTAATCACACTGACTACCGCCGCATTATCACACCACCAAAGCACCCTCCTGTTCCGAAGGCGCTCCGGCCAGAGCTCCAAAACTACCCGAATCGGAAAGATCTCAAAAAAGGTGATATTCCTGGTCAGGCCCGCCGCACACCAAGACGCCGGCCACCGGTCAGCACACCAGGACCCTCCGAAATACACTCCCAAGCCCGCCCCCCCCCCCCGCCGCATCAGTGTACAACTGCAACTCGTCACTGGATACCTCGGGCTCCAGAAGCACCGAAGTACCATTGAAGTCCACCAGAAAACGATCCCACACCCGCAAATCCGCGCGCATTGCTGCCGTCACCCGAATCCGATGATGAGGCTTCTGCACCCCAGCCATCGCACAGGCTAACCGCCTGGAAAACACTCTCCCCATCGGAATCGTCCGACAGGCAAAATTTAAGGACCCCAATAGGGACTGCAACTCCCGCAGGGAAACCTTACGAGCCGACAACACATTGGCCACCGAAATCCGCAAGCGAGCGACTTTGTCTTGAGGCAACCGCGCCACCATGTCCTCTGAATCCAACTCCACACCCAAAAAGGTCAACCGCGTAGCCGGACCCTCAGTCTTTCCATCCGCCAAGGGAACCCCGAACTCCTGCGCCAGCCGCACAAAGCCAGATAACAGCCCTTGACATTCCCCGGAGTCCGCCGCTCCTACAAACAAGAAATCGTCCAGGTAATGCACCACAGACGACAAACCAGATGCTCGAACCAACACCCACTCCAAGAAAGTACTAAACATCTCAAAGTAAGCGCAAGAGATAGAACAGCCCATCGGCATACACTTGTCAAAGTAATACCCATCCTGAAAACAAAACCCCAACAATGGGAAGGAAGACGGGTGGACGGGTAACAAACGAAAAGCCGATTCAATGTCCACCTTCGCCAGTAATGCCGACCGACCGGCCCCGCGCACCAGCGAAGCCGCCTTGTCGAAGGAAGCATAGCGAACCGTACACAATTGACGCGGGATAAAATCGTTCACAGAAGCCCCGATGGGACAGGACAAATTGTGAATCAAGCGGAATTTGCCCGGCTCCTTCTTGGGCACAACACCCAAAGGCGAAATCACCAGATTAGAAAATGGCGGCTCCGCAAAGGGGCCCGCCACCCTCCCCAATTGCAATTCGCTCAACAATTTGTCCTGCACCACCTCCGCCCAATGACGCACCGAGGGGGAATTCCGAGCAGCTGGCGCCGACACCACCCCCCTCACCGGGATAACGAAACCGTTTTGAAACCCAAAACCCAATATCGCCGCCTCACGCCACCGGGGATAAAGACTAAGCCACCCTACCAACGCCTCCACTCGCACCGGGGAGGGGGCGCGCCCGCGCCACTCACTGCCCTTTTGGGGCAGGACCGGCCATGCCAGAGGTGCCCTTCTTGATGCACTTGACCGCGGAATGGGGACCCCCGCACAAGGAACAGACGTGCTGGAACTTGCAATCGGGAAAGGGACAGGTGGAGCGGTTGAAACGCCAGCACACGTCACCGCTCCCGGCCGAGGCTGCCTTTGCGGGCACCCCGGCCGCCCCTCCCCGAAAGGGCTGTGCCGTCCCCCCCACCGCCCCGACGCCACTCTTGGCCCCGCCCCCCGCCCCTGCACCAGACTTCGCCGACATCTGGGTCAACCACAGGTTAATATCCTGTGTGCCCCACGAAAGCGCGCGGCTTTCCTCCATCCGGTCCCTGAACTTTTCATCATAATTAAGCCAAGACCAACCCTCGTGGGTCTGAGACGCCTCGAGGATGGAATCGGCATACGCCAGCAGCATCCCATACTGCGACGGATCGCGCTGACCCCAAACACTGGCCAACCGCAAAAAGGAGCGCGTCCAGTTAACCACATTACGCGCCACCTTCCTAAACCCGGCCGGCCTTCTCATCGTCCCTTCTCTTTTTATGACTTTCGCCCGAGCGCTTCCTCCCCTCCAGCAAACGGAAGATATCAATGTAGCGCCGCTTGCGGATTTTACGCCTCAGCTTGCGTGGCACCCCCACCCAGAATTCCGGCAAAGATACCACCGAAGAGGCCCCCCCACCCACACCCCCCCCCACAATCCGCAAACTGCTGATCCCCCCCCTTTTCCGACCCCCCGGACGAACCACTCGAGGATGAAGAGGACGAGGACGAGTCGGAGCTGCGATGCCACCGACACGACCGCCGGTGCTTTTTACGCGAAGCCCCCCCTGTCTCCTTGGTCAACTCACCCCCTTCACCCATTAACTCACCCGGTGAAGCCATCCGCTCACCAGCCACCACAAAGTCCTCGCCATCGGCGCAGGCCACATCCCTGGAACACCGCTGGGCCGACCCCGCTGACGCTCCACGCTGCGACTCCGCTCCAGCCGGAGAACTCACCCAGCTCTCCCCGTGAGCCGCGCCCACGGGCCACGAGGTCTGCGCCATAAACTGCCCCTGCGGAGACAAAAAGGGAAAAACAGAAGGGGAAACCGACACCGGCCATGCCGGAGGCCACGAACCTCCCCACCCAGCCCTAGATGTACCCTGCCCCCTGGACATCCACTGCTCCCATGGGGAAGCCCCCCCCCTGGCATGCCAAACCCCCCAGGGCCTGGGAACCACTCCACGGGTCCACTACAGCTCGCAACCCACGGTGCCCCATCGGGCCGCAACCCACCCCCTTGGCCCGGTGCCCCAAAGTCACCCCCCGCCCCACAAGAGGCTGCTCGGCCCCAATCCCCCCCCCGTGCCCCAACCCTCAAGGCGCTAATTGGCTCCCGTGGGGCCGCGACCCACGGGAGCCAATCAATTTAAAAGACGCGCGCGCCTCCCAACCAGGCCGCGCGCAGGGTCCCCGCACCGGGCCGCGCGCCCGGTTAGCATCGGCCACCGGGACCCTGCCCGCGGCCTTGGGATTCTGGAACACCACTGCTGCTCTCTTATCTTCAGATTTTATTACCAAATCATCCCTTAGTGCTAGTATCTATAATTGCATTCTTCTCTGCATGAGTCAGATTATTACAGCTTCTAAATGTTTGGTGATCCATCCAACAACAATCTCATACTACAAGATCACTAAAGGTTTGAATAACCAGATCCATTGCACTAGGGGAAAAACATATAGGTAGATGGTCATTTTATCACAGAGGTGTCAGGCATCAGAGGATGAGTAGCACTACATACAACAATTAGTATTTTTCTAATAAATCAATGTCTGAAAAAAGTAAAAAAAGTACTAGGAACAAAAGATAAGCCCAGTTGCAAATAGCTTTACAGTAGATAAGTGGACAATTGCTGACTCGTGAACCATGATTTGGTTATCAGCAGTGTACTCTGAGCTGGGTGTATGTGTGCTGGCAGTGTGTTTGTTTGTGTGTCTGTGTGTTTAAGTCTCCTCCAGACTCCCCAGCAACAAGAACTTTCCTGCCCTTAACCCTCTGCTGAGAATTTTTTCTACCTACATGGGGTTGAGGGTACTGGCATACTGCTAACCAGGGGCCTTCCCGAGCTGTAAGAAAGGGATCTATCCTGTTTTTGTTTGGGATTGAGGACAGACTAGCCCTGGAAGGTCCTTCTTGGCCTCCCCCCACCCTTTGTTATCTGACTCCTTAAGAGAACTTTTGATGCCACTTACCCCACCCCTCAAAATCGTGCTGACCCTGGACGGCATGCCTCTATCACCCCCTCCCCCTCCCTCATGACCCCTAGACCAAGCATCTTCATTGACATGCTGCTGCCCTGCTCGTTGCCTCACATTAAACCTATAGGTCTACAAGGCCCAGTACCACCCGGTTAGGCTGGTGTTATCATTTTTCATCTTAACCCCTTCCAGATCCCTACACTTTATTGCTTCTCCTGGGGCTCTGGTCCTGAGGATCTAACCTTTATTCTTCCATTTTTTCTTCACCTTACCCAAACCCCATTGTTTTATTTCTTTGCTTGGCTTTTGGGCTCTGGGTTTTCTGTTTCCCAACGCCTATTTCTTTCTAACACAGCCTACCCCATGCTGCTCATCTTTCTTCCCAGGTTTCCTGGCTTGGGGTACCTTACCCTTATATACAAGTTTCTTTTTTACTTTACCCAACCCTTGCTAATTTATTTCATCCCTGAGCTTCTTTGTTCGGGGTGTCCTACCTTTACCCCATGACCACCTTGTCCTTCTCTTATAGCCTGTTAGGCATCTACCTGGATCAACCCTAAGCCCAAGTTGCTCTAAGCTCTGCTTAATTGAACATCTTGGTTTTGGGGCTCTTTGAGTGGCCTGTGCTTGGATAGTACTCATCTGTCTATATGAAGCTTTTCTCACCTTTTCCTTAGGGATTCCTACCTTTTGCCTAGCACAGGTCCATTTCCCCAAGAAAGGCCCATGTTATGTTTCCTTTTTTATACCAGGTCTGCCTCTACTGGGTCCCCCCCTCTGTAGTCTGGAGTGGTCTTTTCCTTCTATTGCCTTTTGGTTTTATAGATCCTAATCTTGGTCCTAGGGAAATAGTTTGCCCTACCCCCACCTACTAGGATCTTCTGTTTGGGATTACTCTCCTTCCTTTTCCCCTTTGGGTCTTCCTTAGAAGATTTCCATTTTCCAGAGTTTAGGAATTGGGGCCTCTAACTTCTTCCATTTCCCTTCTGTTTCTTACCATTTCAAGCTAAGGGACTTTGTAGTCCTTTCAATGTTTGTTTTAAGGCCTCTTTCTCACCCTGAAGCCTTCCCATCCTGGCCTTTTCCAAGTCTCTCAGCTCCATGATCTCTTGCTCTTTCATTTTGGCTTCTTTGAGGCTTACTGTTAGCTGATCCTGGTCCTGTGTAACTTGCCTGAGGGTCTCACGCAGATTCCTAATTTCCTGCTTTTCTTCCTGTAGTCCTGCCTGAACCTAGTTTAAGTGGTGCTTCATCCGCCTCAATTCCTCCTTTAGAACCTCAGTATAGGTCACATGGGACTCCCTCTCGGACCATAACTCTCCCTGGAGTTCTTGCAGCTGGGCTGCTTTATCCACTTTCTCATTATCTAGTTGCTTCTGAAACTTGCCCCTTTCCTTATTTGCCCACTTGAGCCTTAAAGCCCCACAGAAATCTCTGCGTAACCTCACTTGTAGCTGCTGCTCCAAGCTGCTGTTTGGGATAAGACACTTGTCTGAGCCACCTGCTCCTCAAGGCTCCCCTGCAGACTGTTTACCTTGGCCATCAGTTCTAGCTGACCCAGCACACTCTCACTAAGCCTCATTTGGAGAGACTGTATACAGGCCTCTGCCTGCTCCCTCTCCTTTTCATAAACAGCTTTCCCTTTGGATAGTTCCTTTACTTCCTGGACTAATGCAACTTTTTGGTTTTCCAGTACCTGATTGGTTTGTTCTAAGGTTTTGCCTGCTTCTCTATGGTGCTCCAATTGCTTGGACAGTTCAGCTACCATTAGTGCATGCTTATATCCCTATTCCTGGACCTCTTTTTCATGCTCTAGCCTCTCTTCACTTAAGTTTTGCTTCAGCTGCTGCACTCTGCACTCTAGCCTCTCTTCACTGAAGTTTTGCTTCAGTTGCTTCAGCTGCTGCACTGCTGCTTCCCCTTCCAGCATGCATTCAGAAAGCTTGTCTATCTGGACAGCTAAGTCTTTACACTTTTTCTCCAAGACTTGGTTATCTATTTACAGGCTGATTGTGCTGCTCAGACCCCCCAGAGCATGGGTTTGTCTCAAGTGGTGGACTTTCTGCTCATGCCTGTGCTCTATGCCAACCCAGCCCTGCTTTGTCTGGACTAATTCCATCTCCGCCTGTTTCTTAAGGTCCTGCTCTTGTGTTGACTCAACCCTTAGTGCCTTTAGGAGGATATCCCCTATCTCTTTCTGCTGCTGGGTCTTAACACACTCTGCTTCTATCTCCTGAGCTACAGTTTCACAAAGTCTTCTCCATTGCTCTCCTGTCACCGCCAATCTAGCAATTTCTCTTGTTATTTTGGTCCAGATAGTCTGTGGCCATTCCTAGATCCTGCATCCAACCTCTGGTTTGCTCCAGAGTCTCCTGTAACCTAAACTCTATTGTTCCCTTCTTAGGTCTGGACTCTTTTAACTGGATGATCTCACCTTCCACCTCAGTTATCATCCTCCTGAGTCCTTCCTGAATATGGTTCTCACCTTCTAAATATGACCCTTTTGGGAAGTTTTTTGTTCTGTCTCCTTCCCCATAACTAATAAATAAGCATCAGATCCCTCCCTAATCCTACTAGCTTTAATCTTAGCCCCCTTTGGGCTTCTTTCTGTCACCTCTCCAGGGCTTTCCTTAAAGACTACTAAGGAATCTTCCACCTCTTGTGCCTCCTGGTACTCTTTTCCTTTGGCTCTGGGACTTTCATAACTTTTATTTTTCCCCAAAGGTCCCTATCCCCTAGAGCTTGTGGACCTTGTAGGTCTTCATTAGAAAACCTCTTTCCACTGCTTTCTTTCTGCAGCTTATCACTACACCCTCTCCAGCAAAAAGGTACTCTAAAGGATTCTCCGCTACTAACTTGTTCACCAACAGGCCTACCCTGTAGCTGCTCCCTGGAACCCACACTAAGATGAGGGACTTTCCATTCCTCTACAGGGAATTCAGCTTCAGGGGAACATCCCTCCCCCCAATGGCCTGCCTGACCACACCAAAATTCCTCCAATTGGGAATGAGGCAATTCTCCTTGTTGTAGTCCGTAACCCCATACCTGCTACACTTAGCAACCCCCTTATTCTTCTTAGAAAGCCTCATGTTTCTTCTCCCCACTGGGACCCAGTTCCTTACCAACAATCCCTTAAATAGTACCCCCAGTATCCACCTGATATAACTCTTGCCCTTCTAGAACCCTCTGTGATATTTTCCCCCACAATTATTAGGCCATAGCCCACCACAGTCTCTGTAACTGAGAAAAACTTTCCTACAGCCGAGGCTTGTCTGAATAATCACAGTCTAAGTTCTCCCAACATGCAGATCCTTCCAGGTCTTTTCAGGTTCCACTGGCTGCTGGCGTTTTCCACTGGACTCAGCTTCCATCCTATGCCACTCCTCTTCAACTGGAGGCTCCTACAATCACAGCAGAACAATCCAAGTTCAGACTGCTTATTTCCCCAATCATGCACGTCCCTTCTGCTCCTCCACCCAGGTACTCTTTCAGGATGTTGGTTTATAGGAAGCCTTTACAGCATATGTTGGCCACTGGCCTGTGGCTGTGAAACTCCTGCTCCAGCTGGCTCTCTCTATTCTCTGACCATCGCGCTCTGGCAATGGACTCCGGCCCCAGCAGTCAGCTCCATGGCTGTCCTGGACCTGTGGATAGAACAACCAAAGACCCAAGTACAATCCCTTTGACTAACTCATCCAAGCCCTTTTCAGCAGTCTCCTCTGCTCCTCCCACCTTTCCCTGTGCCAGGGTACTCTTACCTGACCCACAGGCGGGTCTGTGCACTACCACTAGTTTTGGGCCTCCTGGCTGGAGTAGGCCTTTCAGCATGTATGCTCTGTGGATCCCACCTCTGCCACCATATGTCACCTGGTGCTAGTTCCATCTGCTGCTGGGTAGTCCGCTTCCAGTAGACCTCATACAAGTCTCGCCAGTTCATGAGGATAATGGGCAGGTAACTGCACTGGTAACAGATCGAGAGTAGGGATCTATGCAGGAGCCCCTTGGTATCCTTCCAGTTCTGTTGACCAAAGATCCAACCAGAGTTCGGAAGATATAATTCCCCACCCCTCTCCCCACAGGTGAGTCAGCAGAAAACTACAAAAACAAATCAGTCACACTATAAGCTGCAGCCTAGGCATATGCCTAGTTCAGCCCCAGAGGCCTCCGTATCTTCCAAAAACAGTTTCCACTATAGAGGATGTCTCTGATAGGTATAGCTCCAGTCTTCCTAAACAGTTCAGTTTCTCCCAACGGGTAAAACCAAACAGTCTTTCAGTTGCTCCTCCAGGTGAAATGCAAACAAATTAATTTTTCCCCTTTTTCAGCCGCAAACCAGGGAAAAATAGCCACTATGGCTCAAACAGTGGGACGGGAAAGGATGGTTAGGTGCCCACACCTCTGTAATGTACTCTCTCATCGTGCCTCCCTCTCATGCTGTGATTAGTTCCTGGAAGGGAACACATATTGATTGTGCTCCCAGGAAAACTGCAGGTCCCTTGCCCCTCCCTTGGACTCCCCAGCAACAGAAACTTTCTGCCCTTCTCTTTGCTAAGCATTTTTCCTACCTACATGGGGTTGTGGGTACTGGCATACCTCTGACCAGTGGCCTCCCTGAGCTGTAAGAAGGGGATCTGTCCTGTTTTTGTCTTGGTTTGATGGACAGGCTAGCCTTGGAGTGCTCTTACCTGCTCTCCCCCGTTATCCAACTCCTTAAAGGAACCTTTGGTGCCACAGTGTGGGCGTGCCTGTGTCTGTTGGCGCTTTGTGTGTGTAGGTGTGTATGTTTGTGCATATATCTGTTGAGTGCCACTGAAAGGGTGGTGGATGCTTGGAATGCCCTCCCGATGGAAGTGGTGGGGGCAAATACAGTGACAGAATTCAAAATGGCATGGGACAGACACAGTGGATACCTTTACAGCAACAGGATAAAATAAAAATAAACCAAAATATCTAATTTCTCAACAAACAGGGGTGTCCTACACGGAGCGGTGGGTTAACCCCTAAACAAAGACATGGGGAGGGGTGGCCTGCACGGAGCGGCAGGTGCACCTACTCTTGCCATCTTACTGGGCAGACCAGATGGACCATACTGGTCTTTATCTGCCGTCACTTACTATGTTACTATGTAAGTGTGTGTGTGTGTGTGTGTGTGTGTGTGTGTGTGTGTGTGTGTGTGTGTTGGAGCTATGTGTGTGTTAGGGGTATGTGTTCACATGTGTGTTGGGTGGCCGTATGAGTATTCAGCTGGGAAATATAGGTTTCTCTTTCTCTTTCACTTCCCTTGTTCTCCTGCACCTAATTCCTGCCCATCCTAACTGGAATCTTAAAAGGAATCTCATAATTTATATCTGGAAACAGTCTAGAGCTCTTGAAACAGGAAAACTACTCTGTATTTCTTCAAAGAAGAAACTTGTTTTGTTTTGTTTTATTTTAACCAGGCAAGACAAATAGAAAAAAAATTGCAAATAGCTGGATGTGAAGGCTCATGAAGCCAGATCCCATCTCCGGTTACGAATGCGATGGAAAAACAAAGGAAGAAGATGGAACTCTCACCCAACCTCCTTCCCTGAAAAATATAGTTGAAACCCCCCGCCCCCTTCTCCCACCAAGAAGAAAATCACTTTTTATATACTGTGCTACTGTGCTCAGGTATGCAACATAAGACAGCAATGTAATTTTTCAAGCAATTTGCTATTTTCATAGTTTTCTATTTATTTTATATTATCCAGCTCTAGTGAAATAAATTGAGTCATTTCATTTAATATTAGTGGCTAAATTCCACTACCTTATTATACCACTTTCGTTGTAGAAATAACACCCTATACGTTTGCTTCATTGGTTTTTTTTTTCCTTAGGAATTATATCTAGGCAGCAGGCATGGATTGTAATGAGGTAAGTGAACACTGAAACTCAATAGAAATGTGTTCATTTTTACCTGAAATAAATTAGTTTTGAAAGAGATATAGGATATGGCATTAGATAAAGATCAACAGGCTCATGTAGTTGCTCCATTATCCTTTTCTGTTGCAATACAACAAAATCTCCTTGATCTCTAGCTTTAACTTCATTCCCTCTCATGCATTTCCTCTCTGTGTGTATTTTATAGTTTCTTGAGTCAGACATTGTTTTAGTCTCCATTGCCACACTTTTTCGGCAGGGATATTTTAACTTTGTTTCTCTTGTGTTTGTCCCTTTTGAGCCTCACATCATGGTCTCTTATATTCTCTCTATTTATCCCCCTCCCTACACTCCGCAATGCTTTCCCCCCTCCTATTAGTTGCACATCCTGTAGGAAAACATCCTTTTCTCTAATAGTCCTGCTTTCTCTCTCTTACTGTTGTCCAAGATTCTTCTCTGGTGCTGAGGGCTTTCAGTGTCACCATAAGAGTGAGTTTTTGCTTTCATTGTGTTTTAGTGGGATATAATGAAATGCCTGTTATATGAAATAGTTGCATATGTCATAATATCTTGTGAGATATTGAAATGTCATTTGATGCAGTCCATGAGTAATGATGGAAGAATGCAATTTTTGTTGTTTTCTTGAAACGCTCATATTTATGCAAGATATAATTCTCCTTTTCCCCCTTATATTGACCTCTACCTTTGATCTTCCCTCTCCCTAAATGTCATATCATGACAAACTGGAGCGAACTTAATAGATTGAACCCTAAAGAGATTGGGGCATGTGCTTCAAGCTACAATTGCAGTATTTCTCATTGGCTGATGACAAGACCATCACTGTAGCAGCAGAAAATTCTCCCTTCCTTCCCAGGACTTGAGTTCCTCTCCTCCAAGGCACAGCACTGTCAGTTTGTAGCTTGAATGGCATATAAAATAATGGCAGCTAAACAAGATGAAATAACACTCACCAGATTACATTATTCCAGGCACTACATTTTACTAATATAAATTAGGAGCAAGAACCTTGATGTTAGGGGCAGTACAATATGAATAGAAGAAGCAGTTTTGTGGTGCTTTCTTTCACATAGGTTATATTTGTTCCCATTGATAGATGCATACTATGTTTTTCGATAGTTCAATGTGATCAATAAGCTGACGATATTAAATAGAGCAGTACAAATATTTATGCAGTAACTATGCTTATCCACTCAATTCATGTTAATTGTGTAAAATCAGATATGACTCACCATCTGTAATACTGGTTCTCAATCCAGTCTTCAGGAGCACCCTAGCCAATTAGGAAGCTAGTTGCTTAGGTGTGCTAACATTAACGCATGGTGAATTGACATATGTTATCATTAGCACACCTTAGTAACTAAACTCCCTAGGTTTTTAGGTCATCCATAATGAATATCTATGAGATATATTTGCATATAGCAATTTGTTTCCTATATCCAATCTATACAGCTACATCTCAAGGGCATTTATTAAGGATAGTCTGAAAACTAGACAGGTTAATTTACTTCCCAGGTCTGGAATGGCAATCCTAAATTTGTTAATAATTTTAGGATAGTTATCTAGGTTGGACAGCCTATCCGTTTTCTGCGTTAATTGAATTGTAGGCCTGCCAAAGCATATCTGTTCAATTCTTAATGTGATTATGAAGATCTGACAATGATTACAGAGAGCAAGACAGCAACCCATAATCAAGATAGAGAATGCACTAGAATAGCAATATAAGTATGTGTATTCATTTGAATACAAATTCTGTAGCTGAAGCCTGGAAGGTTTCACTTCACTCCTCAGCCAGATTATCTCCTACTTCCTCCAGCACTTCCCTGTGACTTCAGATAACTGAGCTGCTAAGGGGAAGGACTCTGGGTGCTATCTCTGGGAATTTTAGCAACTTTAGCTGCTGCTTGTCAGGATAATGAGGTGTCACTGAAATGGTATTGGCATGACCCTTAGGGGCATGTTTACTAAACATTCCTAACGTGCGGGGCCGCGGTAGTGTGCCTGTGCCATATAAGGAGTGGGCGGGTCAGGCAGAAAAAGAAAAAAAACGGGAGTAAGCGATCGCACATTTGCGCGGCGCGCTAATGTGCGCCGTGCAAAATAGTGTGTGGGAAGGCTAAGTGGTGCCCTGATATGCACACACAAAGGAACAGAGTCATAGTACAATGGTTAAGACACTGACAGCTGGTGCAGCTGCCATGGGTTCAATTCCCCATTGTGTGCAACAAAAAGGGCTGGCTGAGGCATTAATTTTAATGGGTAAAGGTGCTTTAGGAGGCATATTAAATTTGGGCGGCATAAGGCAGTGCGCTGATGCCCAAGCACAGGACCAGAGCCACAGCACAATGATTAAGACACTGACCAATGGTGCAGGGATCAGGGGTTCAATCCCCCACAGTGCCCAATGAAGAAGGCTCACTGAGGCAGTGCATATTATGGGGATGAGTGCTGTAGGGGGCAATTTATTTTTATTTCAGTTATCACTACTAGCAAACGCACTCACAAAGCGTGTTAACATAAGGCGGCCCATAAGGCACATGTTAAAGTTCACTGTCCGCCAAGGCACCCTAGAATGTCCCCTATAGGGCACCATATATGTTGCATCACAGGATAAGGTATAGTGCACCTTATATGGACAGCAACCATAAGGTGCCCTATAGGGCGCCCTATAAAGCACCCTCAGAGGCACCTTATGGGTACAGTACACTGAGGGTGTGTTTGATGGCAGCAACATATGTACATTAAATCTAAAAAAAGCTTTGGACAACCCTATCAAATAACCCCACTGTGGGCTTGAACCCATTACCGCTGGCTCCACAGGCAGTGAAGTAACCATTGGGCTACAGCCCCTAGCTGGCTGCAGAGAGCCTGCATGTCACCACACAGACAGTCTGCTGTGGTAACCAGGATAGGGTTAGGCCACCCATACCCATGATGCACTGCACATGCAAATCAGCTGTCCACAGATGAACACAAGATGGGGAATGCACCCCAACAGCTCCCCGGCCTGGTAGGAGGACGTGTCCGTGTGCACCCACACAGCACCTTGGCCAGGTAGGAGGTACTGACCGGGTGATTAACTGGCACAGAGTAGCTACACACAGTCACATTGTGCGGGAACTGTGCTCACCCTGAGTGTGCGATGAGGCGCCCTGGACCAGGTCCACAGCACCCTCCATGGCTGAGAGAGGCCATGGCAGAGCTCCAAAACAGTCATAATCTGTCAGATAGGTAGTTTCTGCATGGAACACCTTGGATATCTCTGTCTGTCTCAGTCGGGGGGGGGGGTCCCTTTCCTCCCCCCCCCCCGAGGGTGGCAAACAGGGTCTCCCATCAACAGATCCCCCTTCCCCACAATGTTGGCAGTAGAGTGGACCATCAACCCCAGTCCTGTTGGGGAACAGACACCCTACAGGGCAGGCCAAGCAGCCCCACACACACCCAGACCACAATATCAGACAGACAGTAGGCCTGGATATGCTAAGATGCACCCCACCACCATCTGATATTCCCCTGCATCAAGCCATCAGCCACTGCACAGCACTCCAGCAGGGCACATACCAGCTGTGAACAGTCTGCTGGTTAGTCCCACTGGAAATGCATGCACCCACAACTGGGATGGCAACACACACAAGCAGATACATCAGTGACTAGGCCCCAACAGGTGACCCATATATATCACATGAGGGAAATGCTATGAAGCACTATGGGGGTGCCTAGCCATGCTGCCGTCACTGCACAGTCAGGGTGGAGTGAAAGCCCAGCAGCACATACAGAGGTCACCCTGTCTGTGGAGGTGGTGGACGGCCACTACAATGTCCCTGCCAGTGCCCTATGCCCTGTGCAGATGCATCCTGGCCAGCCCACCCTGTCTGAGCTATACCCATGGTACCTTGCTGCTCATTATGCACATCATCAGGCCAAAACTGGCAACAGTGCTGGCAGTGTGGACTGTGGACAGTGTTTGCAGCCAACACACACTGTATAGACAGACACACACTCCCACACGTATGCCAGCATTGTGCTACTATAAAGGGGTTCAGAATCCTTGCCCACCACACCAGTCCTGGGCACAGTACAGGCATGGGTATGGTATGCAGTACGGTTGGGGGTCACTCCCCAGGGTGGTAAACACTGTCAGGGGCCAGACCTGACGCACACACCGCAGACATCAGATAGATTGTTATGATGGAGCTCAAAGAGCAGACTGTGCGTAACGTAGGGATATCTATCTGCCAGTACTCATAGCAAACGTTTGAGAGCTGTGTACCATATACCCAGGTGTAGGGTGACATTGCTAAGGTATGCAGGTGCTGGTATTGGGTGCTGCACGCAGGGCCCAATGTCCTGCCTCTTCAGGAGGCATTGGCCAATGGGGCCTGTGGGTGTGGGTGTGTCTGCCCCTGTTGGCTGCTGCTGTACGGCAGAGGTTCCCATATCCAGTCCAGGTTTGCAATACACTGGTTGGGGTTTCCTGCTGTCCCTCATGAATATGCATGAGCTACATCTACATGCCATGGGGGTGGTGCATAGATATACAGCACAGTTATTTGTATGTGTGGCAGCATGGAACCTGAATGGTGTGTGGTCCTCCAGGACTGCATTTGTGCGACTCTGCTCTAGGTAATGCCCCTGGTCATGGTGTCTGTGCTTGGTGGTGTAAAAGATGGCATATGACCAATGCGTATGTCCCCAGCAATAAAGGATTGCCCTTACTAACATGGTTTAGTTGTGGGGACAATATGTGGACAGGATTGGTAGTAGCCCCAGCTGGGCTTTGAACCTGTGACCTTTTGTTCCTGCACACACTGTCTGTGTGCACTGCACACACTGTCTGTGTGCACTGCACCACTGTGTTGCCACAGATGTGCTGAATTCCCTGGGAAGTCCATGACTGTACATCCGACAGGGCCTATGTTGCAGTGGACGTGCCAGCCTGCACATGGCTTGGCCACTGTCTTCTGTGGCTAGCAGCCACTGCCCCCTCCACCACCTGTACCCTACCGCCAACATGCTGGCATGTCCGTATCTTGGAAAAGCATATGACCTGATTGCGTTGTGGCACTCCAGGACTGCATTTGGGGGACTCGGCTGTCGGTAATGCCCATTGTTATGGTGTGTGTGCGGTGTTGGGTACAAAATGGGTGTGTGAACCATGCTTATGTTCTCTGCAATAAAGGAGTGTCTGTACTATCTCTGTTTAGTGGTGGGTAAAATATGGGGATTGGGTTGGCAGGAGCCCCAGCTTGGATTTGAACCTGTGACCCTCTGGTTCTAGAGGTATTGCCTCTGTCTGCTGCACCACATTGTGGCCACAGTGATAGTGCAGTCCCTGGGGGTGGGAAACCTGACCAACAGAGTCAAAAACCCTGCTCTGCACATTTGTACTGTGCGCTCCGTCACCATGTCTGGTGACATAACTGCAAATACACCCCTCAACCGACCACGAACAACTGGGGATAAATATAACCAAGCTGGGCAACAGTGATATTAATGGGCAACCATAGCAAACTCTCCCAGGTAGGCTCAGAAACAAGGAAATGGTTTTTGGAAGGGTCTCCCCTCCGTAGCCCCTTCCAACCTTCATTTCATTTTCTTTGAGCTTTCCTGGGTGTGTTTCTGATGTTTGCCCATTATTATCGGGGTTCCCCAGCTGCCTTCCTATTTTTAATATGTTTGTTTGGGTCTTTTTCTATCTTTATTTGCACTTTTGTTCTGTGCACATGTATCACACTGCTCACGTTTTGCAGGTTTCCCTGGTTTCCCTGTACATTGCTGACGCGAAATGGTTTCTCTTCCCTTTAAATGCCCTCTACCGTGTGTGTTTCACTCGCGCTATTTTTAACCTGTGAATTCGGCCACGATCATGTGCGGGGAGCCTCGCCCCTCCCCTTCCCCGCCTATTGACCCCGTCTCTCCGCCCCTCGGGAGCCTTCCTCCGCCCTCAGAATGCCTTTCCACGCCTCTATCGGACATTTGCGGGCCGGGTACTTGTGCGGGGTGCGTTGGTGCGGCGCGCAATTGTGCGGGGCCCACGCGCACTTTTGCGGGGCGTTTAAGAGCGTTTCTGAGCGTTTGAGTGCCGCGTTTCCGTGCGCTATTGTGCGGCACGCAATTGTGCGGCTTTTAGTAAACATACCCCTTAGTGTCAACCATTCCATGGACTGTGGTATAATTGCATTAATTTTAACTGGACAGTATATTTTTCTGTTAGACTGCAGTTGTAGTGTGTATGGTGGACAAGGATAAGGGATTTTTCTATTGGAATCATGATGGGGAGGAGCAAGTGTATTGTAGTATTTAAAACATACCAGAAAAAGCTAAAAAAGATTGGTGTATTGTTCCAGTTTCAAAACTGAGGGGCATTTTTACTAACCCCCATGCCCGTAATGCATGTGTGGGCTGCGTTACCACATGGGGGGGTCTGAGGTAACTGCAGAGCGCATGCTCTTCCATGCCCCCAAATGTTCATGCAGGCCCACATGCTGGCAAGATGCTAGCCAATGGATGGGTACAATTAATGCCACCAATTGAGGCATCAATAGTGGCACCTGCACTAGCATAGCTCACTAGAACCTGCGCTAGCTGTGCTGCACCGCGAACACCCACATCCATGCCCCAACTCACGCTATCATGGGTGAAATGGAGTCATCTAGACGGACCCTAGAATGTGGCATTCCACAAGGGACAATTTTATCTTCTCTTTTTATTTTCATGCACATTTAATTTCTCTAGGGCCAATAATGTTAGAATATGGGATCAGATATTTAATTTGGTTTGCAGCTTGTCGTGCTGTGAGGGCTTGTGTGTATTAGTGATGCTGAGGGCTATGCTATTGGTAGTTTAACTACTGGCAGGGTCTCCCAAGATGGACAGGTCTCAGCTGAGGTGCCAGACCAAGACAAACCACCCAACTGGGCAGCAGCACAACAAAACAAATTGCACTATAGTGCTGGAAGATGAGACCTCCAGGTAGGAAGGCACTCAACTAGCTACTGGGGAGGGGCTGAAGACTTTTCAGAGTAAAGCCAGCATTTATGATATGGTTGAATCAAAGACCTTGAGATGTCTAACTTCTGATGTAGCTGCGCATGAAATGAGAGTCAAAAGCTGTAAAAATGTCTTACATACTGGGACATGGAACATATGAAGCATGAACCAAGGGAAGTTGGAGGTGATCAAGAATGAAATGGAACATGTACACTTGATCTGTTGGGTGTCAGACAACTGAAATGGACTGGCATCGGGCACTTTGCATCAGATGATCACATGGTCTCCTATACTGGAAATGAAAGACAAAGAAGAAATGGGTTGCATTTATAATAAAGAAGAAACTTGCAAGAACTGTAATGAAACACAAAACAGTCAGTGAACGCTTAATATCTATTAGTCTATGAGGAATGTCTATCAACACAACTATAATTCAAGTATATGCCCCAACAACAGCTGCAGAAGAGAATGAAATTGATGAGTTCTATGAAAAAGTACAAGCTGAAACTGACAGAACATGCAAACAGGATAGCCTCATAGTCATGGGTGACTGGAACGCAAACGTTGGCAACAAAGAAGAATGCAAAATGGTTGGAAAATATGGACTTGGCAACAGAAATAAAGCTGGAGAAAGACTGATAGAATTCTGCAAGACCAACGATCTATTCATCTCAAACACCTTCTTCCAGCAACACAAATGGCGACTGTACACATGGACTTCACCCAATGGGTTGTACAAGAATCAAATTGACTACATCTGTGGAAGTCAATGATGGAAAAGCTTATAACATCAACAATGACAAAATCTGGAACTGAATGTGGTACAGATCACCAACTACTAGTATGCAAATTCAAGCTGAAGTTGTAAAAGAGCAAGCCACTCATGAATGTAGCAAAATATGACCTTGAGAATATACCACTGGAATTTAAGGACTGCCTGCAAAATTGATTTGCTGCTTTAGATACAAATGGCAGAGCTCCAGAAGAGTTATGGAATGACATCAAGAAGGTTGTGTTGGAAGAAAGCGAGAAGTCTCTACAAAACTTGGAAAAGCAAAAATGGCCAAAATGGATGATGGAAGAAACTCTGAAAATTGCCCAGAAATGCAAAGAAGCTAAAGCCAAAGGAGAAAGAAAGACAATTGCAGAACTCAACAGAGATTTCTAACGTGCAGCAAGACAGGATAAGGAAAAGTACTAAATGACATGTGCAAGGAAGTAGAAGCAGAAACTATTAGAGGAAGAACAAGATCGGCTTTCCTAAAACTACGAGAGTTAAAGAAAAAATTCCAGCCTCGAATTGGAATGTTGAAAGATGCTCAATATTCTATGTTGAATGATGTTGAGAAGATCAAGAAAAGGTGGAAAGAATATACAGAGCTTTTATATGATAAAGATCAAGTAGACCAACAGCCATTTCAACCTGTACCTTATGATCCGGAACCATTGGTGGTAAAAGAAGAAGTCAAAGCAGCATTGAAAGCCTTATCAAAGAACAAAGCACCAGGCATTGATGACATTCCCATAGAAGCATAACAGCAATCTGATGCAGCTGTTACCAAACTTTCAAGGCTCTGCCAAGAAATTTGGAAGACAACATCATAGCCATCTGGCTGGAAAAGATCTGTGTTTATACCAATGCTAAAGAAAGGTGATCCAACTGACTGTGGAAATTATCGCACAATCGCTCTGATCCCACATGCCAGCAAGATTCTACTGAAGATTATTCAGCAGAGACTACAACCACACCTGGATCAAGTACTACCTGAAGAGCAAACAAGTTTCAGGAAAGGGCGAGGAACGAGAGACATCATCGTAGATGTGAGATGGATCCTTGAAAAGACTAAAAAATACCAAAAGGATATCTCTTTGTCCTTTATCAACTACAGCAAGGATTTTGACTGTGTAAATCATGAGAAACTTTGGGCCACATTAAGAAGCATGGGTATACCAGAACACCTGATCGTTCTCTTGCACAATCTGAACATTGATCAAGAAGCAACAGTTCGAATGGAACAAGGAGAAACAGAATGGTTTAAAATAAGTAAAGATGTACGACAAGGCTGCATACTTTCCTCCTACCTGTCTAATTTATATGCAGAACAAATCATCAGAGAAGCAGGTTTGTATGAGGACAACAGAGGTGTGAAGATTGGTGGAAGACTCATCAATAACCTTCACTATGCTGATGATACCAATTTACTGGTTGAAAGTGAAGATGATCTAAAACATTTGCTTCTCACGATCAAGGAACATAGTCTTAAAATGGGCCTGCACTTTAATGTAAAGAAGACAAAGATCATGACAACTGGCAAAATCAATAAGTTCATTGTTAAATGAGAAGAAATTAAAATTGTGGACAACTTTAACCTACTTGGATCAACTACCAATAAAGAAGCAACAAGCAATCAAGAAATCTGACAATGCAATGCTCTTGGCAGAATGGCTATGAAAGACCTAGACAAGATTCTCAAGAACAGAGATGTCTTTCTCCATACAAAGATTTGATTTGTTCAAGCCATGGTATTTTCAATAACATCATATGGATGTGAAAGCTGGACAGTTAAAAAGATAGACAGGAAGAAAATTGATGCTTTTGAATTATGGTGCTGGCAGTGAATAATATGTATTCCGTGGACTGCCCAAAGAACAAACCAGTCAGTACTAGAGGAGATCAAACCTAAATTTTCTTTAGAAGCTCAGATGACAAGACTTCAACTTTCATACTTTGGACACATCATGCGAAGAGAGAGATCATTAGAGAAAGACATCAGGCTTTGCAAGATAGAAGGTCAACGCAAAAGAGGAAAGCCAGCAATGAGATGGATCAATACAATAAGAGCAGCTACAGGTATCAGTCTGTCAACAATGAGCCGCCTGACTGAAGACTGAACACAATTTAGGACAACTATCCAGAGGTTCGCCATGAGTTGACACCGACTTGATGGCACTTAACAACAACAACAACAACATTTCATTTGTTATTAATGACATTCAGCTACTGGTTCACTTGAGTAATGCCCCCGCTGCAACAATTAGAATCTTACCCAATGCTTAGCTAAAATTGTAGATGAGTTTTAGACTTCATAAAGTTAAATTGAACCTATTTACAGCAGAGATTTTATGAGTCAGCAAGACTTCCTGTGAGAAACTGCACCTGAGGAGAAGGTGATCTTTTGTCATTCAAGTAGTAAGTTTATAGTCTTTAAGAACTGCAGATATGAATATTTAAGTATAGCCTGAAACTGGAGCTCAAAAGTCAAATCCTGATTTTAGGTTGTAGCAAAATCTGCATATTTTTATTTATTGAAGATCAGGTTTTGTGCCCTATCATGACAATGTTGCACTGACCTCAGTAATTTATTCTTTTGCTTTATGTAGATATATTCTGTACCTGAATGTACACCATTTTGACCTGCTGAAAAGCGGTATATAAGCATTGCTAAATAAAAGAAATGTGATTATTGTAATTTGCTATATGTTGGCCTTCCTGTGAAGCCAGTTCAGAAATTGCAGCTCGTACATAATTTTGCAGCTTATTTGCTGACAGGGTCTCACCAATAAGGTGCATCGCTGTAATTCTGAACGCTGTTCATTAGCTTCCAATTAAGTATCAATCTATATTTAAAATCCATTTAACATTTAAGGGTTTGTGGGTTTAAATCTGTTATAGCTTTTTAATTGATTATGTTACACATTGACTGGTGTTTTACGCTCTAATAAAGATCATTTGCTGAAACCATCTAGTTTATTAATGATTAAGCGGGCTAGTTATTAAGCTGTGATAAAATACAACGTGAGAGTCACTAATCTGTGGTAACTTGCGTGTCAAACAGCAAAATTGTTTGTTACTTTACTGTACTATACGTTACATAATAATGATATGCAAAGCATGCACATGTATAAAAAACACCTATTTATTATGTACCACAAATAATGCAGCTTTTGTTGAATTTTGCAAGTCATGTTATTCCTGAAAAAATAGCACCAGCTCAAAAGCTGACATTATTTTTCCTCTTGGGAGCATTGGGCCATTAACATGTGGCCCAATATTCTCGGGGAGCCTTCTTAAAGGGATTGGGGTAAGGTGGTATGTGGCACCTCCCAATCTACACACATCCCCCTGAATGATCCCCTGGAAAACATTTATTTATTTATTTAGACAGTTTTTGTATACCGCCTTATCCTTCAATCAAAGTGGTCACAACACAATTGGGGGATACATTTAACACGCGGGGATATGAGACACATACACTAATACTTACAGGGAACATGGGCTATGGAGGGTTAAGTGGCTTGCCCAAGACCACAAGGAGCATCTGTGGGACTAGAAACCCCAGTCCTTCCGGCCCAAGGTTGCTGTCCTCTAGTGGGATTTGAACCCCCAACCTTCCAGCCTGAAGTACCTTGCCCCAACCACTAGGCTACTCCTCCCTCTCATACCCCAACCCTAAAGGCATCAGCCATTCCCCTGAAGCTATCCCTCATCCCCATAAGGCATTCCCCATCCTTTGAAGACATTCAACCTAAAATATAGGAATGCATGCTCAACAGGCAGGGGAATAGTAGGGATGAAGTGGAGAAAGAGTTGGTTCCCCTTACGGCACTGCCAACATAAGTAGCACCCTGTCAGCTAAATATAAGAACACAGGGCCTGATATTCAATGGCGGCAGCTAGCACAATTACAGTACCTAGCCGTCGCCGTTGAATAGTTAACCCGGATATTCAATGCCAGGACCATATCCGGCCACCAGCAATGAATATCCAGGTTTTGCAGAAGCCGGAAGCTAACTGGTCAGCAGCGATATTCAGCTGCTGCCCGGTTAACTTTGGCCGCAAAAGTTAGACAGCTTTTGCTGTGCCTAACTTTCACTGTGGAGCGATAACCAGGCAGTAGCTGAATATCGCCACTGACTGATTATCTCCAGATACCACCCCCAGAATGCTCTGCTGCTAACCATTGTAGCATCACGGTGTATAGCAGCAGTATCTGGGTATATTCAGAAGCACTATCTGTGTTAGTGCTGCTGAATATCCCGCATAGATGCAGTTACATGGTTTACAGGTCTGTAAACCGTGTAACTGCCTTTGAATACCAGGTCCATAGAAAATGATGGCAGAAAAAGATCATGAGGTCTTACCAGTCTTGAAGGACTACAAAAAGGGACTGCTACTTCTGGAGAGAGATCTGCAATTCTAAGTATTTACTTCTGGGAATTTTTCTACATCTTGGAGAAAAAGAAATTCTTTAGATTAAAGCTGATTAAACTGTGTAAATTAGAATCTAGTGTATTTGTTAAATCAGTCAGGGCCTAGTTTCAGCAAAGAGCTTTTAGTTAAATTAAAAACTCAACAGGTAGCTTTCAGTTTAAGTTTAAAACCCAGCAGAGAGCTTTCTGGTTAAATTTAAAACCCAGCAGACAACTTCTAGTTTAAATTGAATACTCAGTCAGGGCCTAGTATCAGCAAAGAGCTTTCAGTTTAATTTAAAACCCAGCAGAGAGCTCTCTGGTTAAATTTAAAACCAGCAGAGAGCTTCTAGTTTAAATTTAATACTTAGTCAGGGCCTAGTATCAGCAAAGAGCTATAATTTAAATCAAATCAGAGTATAAAGGAAAAGCAGGGTCAGTATGCTATGAGCAATAAATTGTTTCTAGAGACCTTTACAAAGAGGCCTTCTAGATAGGGGCAAGAGACCTGTGAAATTGTTTTAAATAGGTGTTAAAGCCAATTGATGGATCAAAGGGGCATTTTGAAAGACTCCCTCTATCCAAGCAAGAGCTGTGTGAATCACCCAGGAAATTGGTCACAGATTACCTGAGAAACACAGGGCGGGGTACTGTGTAGCAGCCAGCTTTTAATATGTCTTCTTTCCCTCTGTCCCTCCCCAACTCTCACCCACCATTGGGATAATCATAGCTTTATAGGTGCTTAAACCTCTTAAAAGAAAGGAGTTGACATATTCTCTCAGGACCTGAGATTAATTAAGCTTGAGGTGAACAAAGTCCATTAAACTTATTAGGTATAGTTTTATTAGTATTAGTATCCCCAACAAACCTTAGTAAATAAACAACTTAAATGCCTAAATACAACTTTAAAACTAAGATGCAGACAGCAATCCAGCAGCGAGATGGGGCCTTTCCAGTGTTTTGCATTGAGTGTCACATGTATGATTTTCTCCCAGTTGCTGAGGGGTCCTACGTGTGCACTAGGTGTAAGGAGTTCTTTGCTCTCAGGGGACAAATCAAATCTCTGGAGGCTAGAGTAGCAGACTTGGAGGGCATAAGGAAGACAGAGAGATACATAGATGAGACCTACAGGGATGTAGTACTGAAGTCCCACCTCCAGTCTGGCAGCATCCCTGTTGCCATGGAGGAGAGAGCTCACGTGACAGGAGAGCATCACCCTGGTGTGTCAGGAAGTGATCCTGTAGCTATCCTCTAAGTGATGTGAAATCCTTTCACATTGAGGAGGTTTCTCCAGAATCATGTGCCCACGACGGAAGAGTTGAACAGCTGTTATAGTTGGTGATTTGATCATTAGGCATGTAGATAGCTGAGTGGCTGGTGGACGTGAGGATCGCCTGGTAACATGCCTGCCTGGTCCGAAGTTAACAGACCTCACGCGCAACTTAGACAAGGTCTTAGATAGTGCTGGGGAGGAGTCTGCTATTTTGGGACATGTTGGTACAAATGACATAAGGAAGTGTGGTAGGGAGGTTCTAGAGGCTAAATTTAGGCTTTTAGGGAGAAAGTTGAAATCTAGAAATTCCAGGGTAGCATTCTCCGAAATGCTTCCCATTCAATGTGCAAGACTCAGAAGGCATGCAGAGCTCTGGAGTCTCAATGCATGAATGAGACAATGGTGCAAAGAAGAGGTTTTTGGATTTGTTAGAAACTGGGGAAGAATCTTGGGAAAGGAGTGGCTTTTCCTAAGGGATGGGCTCCACCTTAACCGGAATTTTGTGAAGGGGCTGTATTGGATGATATTCAAAAGCTTCCTACTAAATATAACACTGGGACATCTGAAAAAGACTTATGTATCATGTACTTCAGCAATACAGACTGTGCATACTCATCATGGAGAAGGTTGATAGGGAACTCTGTAGAGTCTTTAGTGTCCACTACAACTTTGGATGTCTTTAACTTTTCAGAAACTGAGAATTCCATGACCATAGACTGCTCTAATGACACAAACTAGAATGGATCCACTTGAATAGAATCCTCAGTATCTGAGCTTTTAGGATGTCTTCGTAGGGACACAGGTTGGGTTTTAAAAAAAAGTATGCAGTTTTTTGCAAAGTTTTATTTTACCATCTTAACATTGTTTCTTTTCGTAACTTAATTCTTCATAACCTCCCTTCCTTTCCTTTGAATCTATAATTCATGCAATAGAAGGAATCTGGCAAATTGGAAACAGGTTAGTGTGGCAAATTGGACACCGGTTAGGATGGAAAGGCAGTTGAGACTAGTCGACCAAAAGAGTATGTAGTCACACTAGCTTTGCAAGAGCTTAAATCTTTCTTCTTTTCTTCATTATCCAATCTATCAACATTGCTCCAAGCTTTAGAGATACAACTCCAATTCATTTCCATCTTTGTTCTGAGTTCACAACAAAAAATATATACTTTTGTAGCAATCCCAAAGGAACACTTTAAAGTCATACACAGGACAATTTCTTATAGAAGCAAGCAGACACAGAGAAGTGACCACTGGGAGACTGATGTGGAAACAGATCATGAAACAAGAACCTAGAGGATCACAGGCCAGGTCTTAGACCACTTGGATGCCATTCTGTTCTGCAGATTCAAAAATACCTTTGTCCTACATTATAAAAGACATAATAAAGGGATACTATAATAAAGGGATACCATGATCAGGGCTTGTAGTCTTTTGTTTCTTAGGGAAAAACAATTGGGAAATTAGAACTTTGAGTGCTTGCATACAATGAGGTATAGCCAGCACTTGACCAATCCTACCTGCTGAATCTGGAGTCAGTTGGTGATCCTAACTCTTCCTGCCCTACTTCTCTTCTTCTGTCTTTCTTGTGGTGCTTTGTGCTATTCAAGCCACTCTTTGATGTTCTTCTTTTCTTCTCTTTTGTTACCTTAGGCTGTTCATGCCACTCTTGCTGTTGCTGTAACCGGGTAAGGTGGACGCGGTGCTCCAACCCCTTCCACGCCCCCTTTCACAAACCCCCCCCCCGCCCTGAAATAACCACAACACCACAAATTATTGGCATTTAACTGGTTGCAGCTTTTATTAACCATAACATTATCCAAACCATCTAACAACAACCAACTTTCGACATACCGGTTCCGGCAGTGGGACAACCCCTCACCAGCCATGTGAGTAGCAAAGTGAGTTCCCTCCCGCTTCCACCGAGAACCATCCCCCGGCAACTCCATCCCCCCCTCCTCTGGCTTCGCCATATTATTAGCAAAAGCCCCGAGGGGTTCTCTGGGTCGGGGGTACCCCACCCCCACCCTGCACATTGCCAAGATTCTGGACACCGGACACCTCCGGGATCCCGCTCCCCCCCCCCTCCAGCTGCAACCCCCCTTTCCCGAATTCGCCCAATATAAGAGTGGGAGGGTGGGGACGCCCGTCCTCGTCCTCTGCTTTGCCGGACTGACTGCTCACGGGCACGCTCCTGCTCCCCACAAGGTGCCCCCACCCTCCCGCCCCACGGCCATTGGCTCCCGTGCTCCTCACTCACCCGCGAGAGTCAATGGATTTAAAAAATGCTTTTTTGCCGCCGCTTCAGGTCCCCTTCTCCCCATCTCCTCTTCTTCTTCCAAGGCCGGGGCCACGCACCACACCGCCCACCAGGTTATCTGCAGCCTGCCGGTACGTGGCCCCGCGGCCCTCTTGTTATTGCTGCAGTTTCTCAGCTGATGCCCAACCTGCAGCTGCTGCTGCTCTATTGTTCTCTTGGGTTGAAATATATGTTTTATGCCCCAACCCACACTCCCCAACATATATATATATATATATATATATATATATATATATATATATATATAGTCACCAATAGTCAGCCCGTAGCCTCAGCGTATGGGGTAGATAGCCTGGAGACCCTTTATTGAAAGGTTGGAGTCAATGCTTTATGGTTGCATTGCCTCCTGGGAGTTGTAGTTGTGTCCCTTTTCAATAAGATGTAGTTGTGAAACGAGTGTTCAGGCAAAGACAGGCTTTTAATTCCCCTCCCGGGGCGGATTCAAACACAAAGTAACTTAGGATCAGAAAGCCATACACTCTGGCACAAGGTAAGAAAAAGAACTAATAACAGCTTCCAAACTTAACTCAAAAGTGGCACGGTATTCACAGCATACAGTCACTTCTTATAAGCAAAATAAACTACTGTGATTCTCAATTGCCAGTTAAACAGCTTTCTCAGATTATCTGGCTCAGTACAAAGAAATCACATCATCAGTAACTGTTAATGTACAATCCATTTGGTTATCAGACAATTCTTCCTCTGGAGGATCAATTAGCATTGACTCATGCTGGTTCTCAGCTGAATACAACTTCTGCTTTGTATATAACGTTTCCAGACTTTCCTCCTCTGCCTGTTCCTGAGGCTTCCCTATTACTGCCTCTGGGAGATAGGGTTCAGCCTTACCATATACCCTGGCATAGCCTAGAGGAGAGTCATACCCTTTAGGGTTTCTAGGAGAGAAATTCTTGTAACCACTTTTATAGTAATTAGACAGCCTACCTTCTGGCTTTGAGGCAGGGGAAAGTCCGTGCACAGCTCTATCCGGATGGGGTTTAAACCTCAGAGGTTTTTCTCTGTATTCTGGCTGCTCACCCTCTTCTTCTGACATACAAATGTCCTGCACCGTATACTTTTCACTCCTTGGAGCTTGTAAGTGCTTCCCAGCTATCCTTACTGGTAACTTTTCCCTCTGTGTGCCTTCATCATAGGATAAATGCCTGGAGTTCTGGCAAAAGGGTTTTTGTGCCCTGCTCCTCCAGTTATTCCTGCCAGTTACTTTCTGTCTTTCTCTCTCACACTCAGAATCAGAATCCACTGAGTCATTCACATACGTTTTCCTTTCACACCGAGACAGACGCTGTTTCCAAGACCCAGATTTCAGCTCACACAATCCTTCCAGCTGGTTCTGCTCTCTCTCGTCGTCCCTGTTCTCCTTGTTCTCTCCGTCCTTCCTGTTCTCTCTGTCCTCCCTGTTCTCTCTTTCAAACTCTAATGAACGTTTCTTATACGTTTGCTTGGGAGCTAATCTAGCCCTTCCCCCTCCCAGGTGAAAGCTATTAGGCCCAGGAGATGGGGATTGTTTTCTAGCTGGGCGGGGTTCCTGCCCTCGTGGCTGGGATTGTTTATGTTACTCCTGGCAACTGGGAGTCCTGAGCTTTTCCTTCCTGCCAGCAAAAGACCTCCTGCTCTCAGGTTCCTCTGTTTCCATAGCAAAGGATGTCTCTTCCCCATTACAATATATATATATATATATATATATATATATTATATATATATATATATATATGTGTATTTCTTTTCCTCCTCTCCCTTTCCTTTGTTGCCTTGGACTCTTTTGCTCTGTTTTGTCCCTCACAGGGTACCTTGGGCCATTTCTTTTGTTGGGTGACTTTCTGTATTGATGCCACTCCCCTCTCCCTACTCAGTGTCTTGGGGTACTTTACCCATCTCTTCATTCCTTGGGGACTTTTACCTCCTGACCTTACTCAGTGCATTGAGACATTGATGCCTCTGATTCTACAGGACTTGGGCGAGAGTGAAAAGATGCCAGCTGCCCCGACCTGTGAAGCTATTTGCTAGAAAGGTGCAGGATAATAGTCAGGCTGTTGTCGTTTTCATTCTTGCTGCCTTGACTCTCATTTATAGAGATGGGGCTCCAGAACAGGCTGGTCTTGCATTCTACTGCACTATGAACTTTGCTTTCTTTGCTCCCAGGGAAGAAAGAACTTCATATGGAGAGCAATCAAGAGTATTTTGTGACTTCTTGCATTACTGACTAGACTGCCAGCATTAAGATCTTTCACTGGCTCCCTGTTCAGTCTAGAATAAAATTTAAAACCCTCACTCTGATTCATAAAGTCATGCACAATGAATCAGCTGTCTGTCTTCTCTCCCTTCTCTCTAGGCCTAATAATACCAGATCACATAGACCCAACTCTGCAAATCTCCTAAACATCCCAAAACTAAAGAAAAACAGCAATCTACCTGCAAACAAGCGTTCTCCCTCTTTGCCCCCTCAGAATGGAACGTCTATCCATTTGACTTACGAGGATTCTCCAACCATGCAGAGTTCCATTAAAGGCTCAAAACCTTACTCTTTCAAGAACACTGCATTACCTAACCACAGCCACCCTAATACAACCCAGTCCCTTTAACCTTTAAGCAGCAGGCATTCTGCCTTTGACCCTACCACCCTGCCTTAAGGGTCCTCCACTCCCCTCATTCAATACCTAACCCTCCCCTTTTCTCTCTCCTATAGACTCAGTTACCTTCCTCGGCCTACCTTTCCATTAATCTGTAAAAAGTTAAAATTAACTGGTAATTGTTCCTTATTTTACCCTTATCTTTTAAAGTTTTTGTTCTCTGTAGAACAGTTGTATCTATACTGTTACAAGTTAAGTTACATGTAAACCATCTTGAATTGTAGAAAGACAGAATATACAAAATGTTTTAAATAAATAAATAAATATCTACCTCACTTGATGCATGTAAGGGGAGCCTAAAAAAGAGATGGGCTCTGGAAGCACAGTATCTTGGTGATGCAGGAAAGGAGCACGCCAAAGGAACACATCTCTTAGTGTTTCCCCATCTATACTGTTTAAAATACTGAACATTCATATCCTGTCAACCCAACTTCCATCACTTGCATATATCCCAGATTCTTTTAAATATCACTACCACCATCACTTTAAGTCTTGAGAGCTTAGAGGTTTTATATAAAGGTTTCATCTAAAGGTTTTTAAAAGGTAGGTTATGTGGGTGGCAGGGCTGGTGCTAGGGTTTCTGGTACCTCCCTGAAAACTATAGATCGGAACCCCCTCTCTCATTACTATGAATGCTGGCAGTAAATACTTAGCATCACATGAACAGGCTGTGATAGTCCAAGAGATGCTAAATTTTAGATATGGATCAAAAGAAAAACACTCAGCTGTATGAAGAGCTCAGAACTATGTTACTCATTGAAAAAATAGCAGGAGAAAGATTTTGTACATAATATACTGCAGGAATCGGCAACATGTTAACCATGCATCGATGTACAGTACATCTAGAAACTATAAGCAAATTGCTATAATATTGATGCAAAGAATAGTCACAATGCAGTCTGCCACTATGGGAAAACAGTGACAATATTAACAGGTTTTAATGACAAGCCAGTAGATAATGAGTTGTAGCACTGTGAAGAATAATTAGAAAAATAGGCCAACAGTATACAAGCATGTCATTAGACTTCTATAAAATAAAAAAATATTCGGTATATATTTGGAATGGAAGACGAGTGTTTAGAGCAGCATCCTGGAGACCAAGAGAGCAGCATTTGATTCCTACTGGCACTTGGGCAAGTCACATTATCTTGCATTGCCTTGGAAGGAAGGCCTGGAAATCTACTTATGGTCATACCTTGCTAGGGGTTGCCCAAGAGTGATGTGGGGCTATGTGTAGAGAGTCACTGAGGGGCCTCATTTGCATAAATATTTACATATAGATTGGGCCTCATTTGCATAAATTTAATTTTAAAATGTGTATGCTGCCTATCTAAAATCCTAGATGGCTTCAAAATATACATATTCAAATTATTTAAATAGACATTACAATAGAATAAACATAACAATCATGAATCAAAATCATCTTAAAACCACTTTCTCAGTCCACAAAATAACAAACCATTATAAAGATCTGTATACTGGATTTATTTGGTCAGTGTTATGAACAGCTTATTGATGAAAGAAGATATAAAATGAGAAAAACTAATCCTGGTAGCCATACATTCAAGATCATAGTGCCCAGGCTGGATTGGATCATGCTAGAGCTAATAGAGCCCAGAAATCAGCAGCAGTGAAGCTATCTGGTTACTAAACAAAATGAAACTGAGATGTTCTCTTAAAATTTGAGATTTCCTTGAATATGAATGGCAAAGTATTTTAAAATTTCAGACTGCTGAGGTGTTCTGCCAGGGCATTGAGCTCTCCAGGCAAGTAGGTCACCCTCAGCTCCATCCCATAGGCCACAGCAATGCCTCCTAGCACAGGGAGTATGATCCCTGTTCGTCGATGTAAAATATCACCACCTGGTTGTCCGTTTGAATAAGGACTACCTGGTTGGCCAGATGCATCTGGAATGCACGGAGAGCATTCACAATGGCCCGATGCTCTAGGGAGTTTATCTGGTGCAGGTTCTCCTACTTCAACCACAGGCCCTGAGTATCTATCCACAGCACTTCATCTTCTTCCCTCACCCTAGCCATCCTATTCTCCCTGCCCTTATTTCCCATTCTTTCACTAACCCTCCTTTCACTCTGTCCTCCATCCAGCATCATCTCTCTCTCCCATCTCCTTCCATCCAATATCTCCTCTTCTTCTCTCTGACCACTTTTCCATCCAACATGTACTCATATTTTTTTCCACCACCCTTTTCACCCAACATCTTTTCTCTCCCCACCCCTTTTGCATTCATCATCTCTTCTGTCTCAATAGTTCGTCATGTATCCGGCATGTCCCCACTTTCTCCCTATTCTCACCCCTATATCCAGCATCTCTCCAGTCCCTCTGCTCTCTATGCCAAGCAATCTGCCCTGTCACCCTAATTAGCCTTTCTCCCCGGTATCCACCCTTTGTTGCACTGGCCTTCCTTTCCCTTCCCCCGAGCCAGCATATCCCTTTGCAACCCTACTCTCCTTCCTGTGTTTGCCCCCAAGCCACCATTGTCCCCTTTATTTCCCCTATCTGCAATCCAGCACCTCCTTTTTCTTCCCTCCACCCCCAGACTCAGCATTTCAATCATGTATCTTCTATTGTACTGCCTTATCCCCCACCCCAGTATCATTTTTCAATCACTCCTCCTCCACTGCCGCTTTCTGTGATCTATCCCCTATGACAGTGGCAAAGAAAAGAAACCACATACAGGTTTCTTTTCTTTGCCTTAGAGAGGTGCAGGGACTTTCTCTCTATCAGCATCGCTATGAGCTCTGCCAGTCCTGCCCCTCTTTAACTTAGGTTTTGACTTCCTGTTGTTAAGGGGGCGGGAACAGCAAAACTCACAGCAATGTTGATGGAAAGTCCCAGTGCCTATGTTATGATTTATTTTCTTTGCCACTGCCACTGTGGACAGATCTCAGAAAGCAGCAGTCGCAATTGTCTGGTTGATGGTTCTAATTGGGGACTCTTCTACCAGGTATCTATGGCAGTAGCGGAAGGGAGCAGGGATGGTCCCAATAAGTGCTTGAACTGGAGTGGAGTCATGGGACACATTAGCTATGGTGCCCCACTGACAATGGCACCCTCCTGCATGCTTACCCTGCTTACCGGGTAGCGCCGGCCCTGGTGGGTGGGTAGGTGAAGAAATTGAGTGGGAATGTAGAAAGTAATCAAACCTTTAATAGTTAGGGGTTGTTATTAGGTAGAGCCTTGTCCCCTGATTTTACAATAAGCTGAGTAAATTTGAATGAATTCATAAGGACCATCTCACAGGATTATGTAGTTGAAGGAAAGGCGGAGGGTTGAAGGAGGTTTTAAAAATAGAAGAAAGGCAGAGTTACAATAGATATTATGAGAATGGAAAAATAGAATGATACTACGATTAGTCCATGTTAGACAGCAGTTTTCTCATGTATTTAATGTGGAGGAGCTGACTGTGAAATACAGTATGTTTATACTAATATGCAGTTTGTAAGAAACAAAGTCTTGCTCATAAACAAGTTGATTAGGGAAATTGGGCTAGTCTTTTTTTATCTCAGAGATATGACTCACTGGGGATATGGCCTGATTTGGGCTCAGTTATATTCAGAAGGATATGAGATCCCTCGGCAATCTAGGGAGATTAAGAGATGAGATAATGATATTTAAAAGAATCTAGGATATATATACAGGTGATGGAAATTAGATTGATGGGGTTTGATTGCACACTAGTTTCAGCAGTATAGATGGGATTGCTAACTATTTTACCAATACTTCACCCCACGTTGGAAAAGTAATTCAGAATGATCAATGTGATTATAGAGGATCTCACCATACATTTAGAGAATAAAGTCTGCCATGAAACAACTGGACTTCATGAATTATTCAGCACATTAGAGTTTACAGCACATAACAAGGGACGTTCTTTGGATGTACTCTTAGTCCTCTAATAGTGTAAGTGGAGAAGGGTTTGGTTTAGGAGGTTAAAGTGGCATCACTGCCTTAGGAAGACCGTGTTTTGATAAACGTTTGTGGTAAAGATAAGTTGATCTGGAGAAATAAAACATAAGGAGGTTAGGTATATTTGGAGTAGAAAGAAGATGGATGTTGAAGACTTCAGAGATTAGTGGAAAATAAGTTTCTCCAAGAAGATAAGTACCTGTCAGAAGAATTAGTTGCAGAATTGAGTAAAGGTTGTCAGGGTATTATTTTATCAATAGCTCCACTAAAAAAGGTAAGGTTCAGGCCAATCATTTTAAGTTTAAATCATTTGGAGGCTGATTCAGAGCAGGGGAAGTCTGGGCCGTCCGGACGGCCAAACGTTATACGGGGCCATTTTACGTATACCCGTTTCTGCAAACGCGGGAGCTATACGCTCCCACAGTTGCAGAATCAGGGCACTCAGAAGGCCCAGTGTATTCCCTATTCAGACAGCAGAGACATTCTGAGCACTGCTTGTCCAGCTCTCTCAACATTCCTGCTGGTGTGCTGGTGCTGTGGCGTCCCGTCGCCATGGCACCAGTACATCCAGCAGGAGCCCCTAATGCCCCACATAAGTTGGTGCTCTATTTTCTCGCTGTCTGACTCTTGGCAGGGGCAGCCATGACCAGAATCAGGCAGCGGGTCACCCCCCACGGTGGCGCAATGTCCATGGGGGTTCTGCAGGCTGCCTCCTAGCCCATGCCCGGCGCTTATTCCACCTCCAAGGTGGAATAAGTCACTGCCCCACCTCCAAGGTGGAATAAGCCACTGCCCCACCTCCAAGGTGGAATAAGTCAAGCATCCAGCAGGCAGCTGATGGACATACAGGGCCCTGTATATCTGGATGCTTGGGCTCGCCCTGGCTCTGCCCCAGCACTGCCCCCTCCTGCCCCCATCCAGTGCTCCCCACACATTGGTCCGGCATATCTGGGGAGCACACTTTGCGGAATACGGTCCCAGGCCTAAACGGATGTTGGACGACCAACCCCGCTATTTGTGATTCTGAATCAGGCCGAAAGTGCACCAATTAGGAAGTGGCAGAAATCAGGTTTAGAAGGGGCTAAGGATAGTGTAGTGTTAAATTTGAAGAGCATAGGCAAATAGTAATTAAAGATAAAAAAAACCCTCATTTACTCAATGGATTTTTTTTGCCATTATGGAAACATAGAAAATGATAACAAATAAAGAACATACAGCCTATCAAGTCTGCCCATCCATGCCAAATACTAAATTCTACAATCCCTTCCTCTCCCTTAGTGATCCTGTTTTCTTGCCCAATACTTTCTTGAATTCACATATAATCCTTGTCTCTGCTATCTGCTCTGAGAAGCTGCTCCATGCATCTATCACCCTTTCCATAAAAACATATTTCCTTAGATTACTCCTGAGTTTCACATTTCTTGGTGAGAGAAGTTTATTCAAATGTTTGAGAAATGGCAGAGCTTTGCTGCTTAAAATGTGAAGAGAGACCTAGCCCCCATAAATTTGCTGGGTTTTGGGGGATAACATTGAGGTGATGGTTTTATAGGCGTGGGGAGGGTAACAGGGCAAAATAAGGAGGAGGAAGACGCTGCAAGTGGGATTAGGAATTCGGAGTAGACAGGTGTGGGAGAGGGATTACAGGGGGTGTGGTCTAGAAACATTTGAGGTCCCAGGAGGTAATCTAATGAAAAAGGTTGCTTCAGCATTTTAGGAAATTCTCTTGTATTTTTAATTCATGTCCAGTATGGCTGTTTAAAGAATTAACAGACTCTCTGTTTTCTTTCTCCAGTACCTTGATGGGCCAGTCATTGTTGTCTAGAGTAATGCCAAGGTCATTACATCAAACACAGATAACTCCATTTCTGTAGAAAGATAACTTGGATCCACAAATGTTTCAGTGGTATCTAAAGTGATGGAAGTTTGGCAACGGAACATCTCAAAGAACTGCTAGGGCTAGAAGGTGGAATAAACCCCTTGCAGTTGTGGTTTAGGGAGGGTTATAGTGTGGAAACCCTTTTGTTGGTATTATTGGATGACATAACAAGGTGGCTAGATCGAGGGACCTCGGCAGTTTTAGAGCTGTTAAATCTATTGGTCGCTTTCAATATAATCAGTCATAATATTTTGTTACTTTTGTTGGCAGATTCAGGATTAGGAGGTAGTACATTGAAGTAGTCTGAATATTTTTTTGCAATATCATAGTGTGATGGAGTACAACACTACGAAAGCAAGAGCCACGCAAATAGCAGAAACCAGTCCAAAGGCGTGGTATGGTGGAAAAACGAAACCTTTATTAAACAAATGCAAATCCGACACAGGCCGTGTTTCGTCACACTTCGTCAGGGGTTTTACTGGCAAATACTGAAAAAATAAACATATAAATACTTAAAAACATAAAGGAACAGAACAATAGTAACATGTTCCATCAATGTAATAAAATAATAAATAAAAAAATGATAATAAACAATATAATAACAAATAAATCATTACAATTAATATAAAATATCATATGAAAACAATTAAAAACATCATATAGAAATAAATAAATCAAAAAAGTATGCCCAAAAGGATAAAAAGATCCAACATACAGAAACATATAAATACCTCTATGAATGATCATAAAAAGAAAAAGTCTCGTAACAAACTGTTTCAGACTACTGTGAAATATGGGTCTTTTTGAATTATTTATATGGGCCCCCTCATCACTGACTCACTCCTGCCCTCTTTGTTAATTTAATTTAAATTAAATTAAAATAACAGTCGCTTATATACCGCACCTTCCAGAGATCAGAAGCGGTTTACATTTAACAACAATATAACAGGCTGTTGTCTGTTTTACAATGAACGTCTGAAACAGTGTAACTATTATACAACAAAACAGTCAGTAATCATTACAAGGAACGTCTTAAAACAAAGGAAAGTTGAAATAGCAAACAACATTTTGAGAACTATATACAAAATTGGGATATGCGTGCCTTATATAAGACGTATAAAAACTTTATACTTTTCTAAACTAGTGAAAATCTTAGCAGTGAGCAGTCCTAGGTCATGTCAATTTTGTGTCACTCTGTCAAACAGTGTTGTTATCCATTTTCTTGTTGGGAGAGGGAGTTTGCTGATAGCCCGTAGTGTGCCTTAAACAGATGTGTTTTTAGATTCTTACGGATCTCTTTGATCTCGATTATTGATCTGATTTCCTCTGGGAGGTCATTCCAGATAATGGGGGCCACATGGGAAAATGCTTTTTTGTTAGTTGTCTTTTTAGCTTTTATGTATTCTTTTGGGGTCCTTAATTTGTTTGTTTGGTCTCTTCTGTGTTGATTATTGGTTGATTCTTTAGATATGAGATTTTTTAGGGTCGGTGGGACCATATTGTTTAGGGCCTTGAAGGTTGTTGTTAGTGTTTTGTATAGGATTCTGCTTTGTATTGGTAGCCAATGAAGATTTGCCAGTATAGGTGTTATGTGATGAAATGGTGGGACATTCATGATGGTTCTGGCTGCTGCGTTTTGTGCAAGTTGGAGTCTTTTTATGTTTTGTTTCGTTACCCCTAGTAGAGTCAGGTTGGCGAAGTCAAAGTGAGGGGTTATTATTGCATGTATTATTTTCGTGAAATCTTGTAAATGTATTAGAGTACATAGCTGTTTTAAGATTTTGAGCTTGAAATAAATTTTCTTTGTTGTGTTTCTTATGTGCTTATTCATACTGAGATGTGTATCCAGTATGACGCCTAAATATCGTACTTCATTTTTTATTTTGATTTCGTGGTCCTGAAGTATAATGTGTGGTGGGGGAGAGTATGATTGGTTTTTGGTTACAATTAGTGCTTCGGTTTTAGAGTGATTGATGGCAAGGTTATTGTTATTTAGCCAGGTAGTAATTTCGTTGAAACATTCAGTGAGTAATTTAAGTGGTAGATTGGGGATCGTGAATGGGATATACATCATTATGTCATCTGCGTACAAATGATAGTATACCTTGAATTTTTTGAATATGTTACAGACCTGTTTTATATAGATGTTAAATAGGAGGGCTGATAGGGCAGAACCTTGGGGTAGGCCAATTTCCTGATTATATGTATTAGATGTCTTGTTTCCTATTCTGACAGTTTGGGTTCTATTGCCTAGATATGAGGTAAACCAATTTAGCACTGTTGATTTTATCCCTATTTGTTTAAGGTTGTTGAGCATTATGGTATGGTGAACACTATCAAATGCCGCAGATATGTCTATGAATAGGAGTATGAACGCTTGCTTAGGGTTATCAATCCCTCTTACGAGTGTATCAATTAAAACAGTTAGAAGTGTTTCCACTCCATGGCGAGGGCGCAAACCATATTGTTGATCAACCAGGGGGGCTGAGTTGTCTATATATTCCTGCGTTTGAATTTGTACAGTCTTTTCAATTAGTTTTGCCATGAAAGGTATGCTTGAAATAGGTCTGTATGAATTTGGTGATGTTTTGTCAAGGGTGTTGTTTTTATGTAGTGGGCGAATCTGTGCGTGCTTTAGTGTTGGTGATAGGTACCCATTGGTTAAGGATAGGTTGATTATTGGGAGAATGAATGGAGATAGGATTGGGAGGGAATTTTTTATCCAGGTTACTGGACATGGGTCAAGATAAGACGTAGTGGTGTTTAGGTTTAGTATTATGTTCTTGAGTGTATCTTTAGTTATGGGGTAGAAGTTAGACCAGTTATCTGGGTAAATATGTTGAGATGTGTTTGTTGTTATTGGCAGGTTTGGAAGGTGCTTAGTTTTATTTATGTAGTGATTTGCCAAAGTCTGGGGGGAAATTTCTGTGATTTCCTTGCAAGAGTTATGATTGCACAGGTACACTAAAAAAATTTTTTTTAAACTGCCTCTAATGTTTCGATTGATTTTTACGTTTTTTGGTGCACTGAATCCAAATCTGGTAACCAATTTGCTCCATCACGTACAGAATTTTTGCTACATTGGGTTAGCAGTTTGAGGTGAACGTTTCAGATTGAGTGCGATCGAGATAAAAGTTTCTTGGATGAATTCTTTATACTAATTGTTTAGTAGTTATTCAAATAAGAATAAAGAAAATTGTAACAAGGCAGCACATAAGAATAGAGTAATGTCAACAAAACACACTGTGATGGTAGCAAAATTGTCTGCACTTAAAACAGCCACATACATGTGCACAAACATTGAGCATATAAGAGCGAGGTTAGACACAAAGCAAAGCAAAGAGATGTGCAAAAAATGTTGTACAGATATGTATGTAAGAATAGAAAACGCAAACCGCACCATTGCAATACATGAAGACAAACACCCGATGGTGTGAAAATAAAATTCTAATAAATGAGATCCGACACTGTGGTAATAACTATCAAATTTTTATTTCAAAGTTTAGTAAAAACACGATATTTGTCAACACAGTTTAGATTTTAAAGTCATTCTTGGGTCAATCAATCTCCTGGTGGGCCCGTTTCTTCTTCCCCCGAATGCTTCTCTTGGTGCGCTGCTTGGCGTATTTTTCATCTGGGGTTTCCCGCAGCAGCAACCAGCAGAAATCAGCCATCATAGTGGTGTTCCATCTTCCTTGGTACCTTCTCTCTGCGTCCTTGATGTCCTGGTGAAACCTTTCACCTTGTTCTTCACTGAACGCCCCCAAGTTTTCGGGAAAGTAGTTCACATGGGAGTGCAAGAAATGGACTTTCAGGCTCATGTTACAGCCTTGTTCTTTGAAGGCATTGAGCATCCTGGCAACAATATCCTTATAGTTCTCATCCCGCCTGTTCCCCAAGAATTTGAGAACAACATCCTTGAAGGAATCCCAGGCTTCTTTTTCCTTCTCAGACATCGTTTCAGCGAATGCTCCATCTGAAATGAGTTTCCTTATATCAGGGCCAACAAACACTCCTTCCTTTAGCTTTGCTTCAGAAAGTCGGGGGAACTTTGAGCAAAGGTACCGAAAGCACTCACCATCTTTTGGAAGGGATTTGATGAATTGCTTAATGAGACCCAACTTAATGTGGAGAGGTGGTAATAGAATTTTATCACGAGGTACCAAGCTCTCATGAAGAACATTTTTCTCACCGGGTCTCAAATACTCCCGAATTGGCCAGTCTTTTTTCCCCCAGTGTAGGTCGCGGGCCCGGCTATCCCACAAGCAAAGGAAGCAGGGATATTTGGTGAAACCGGATTGCTGCCCTAATAGCATGGATAGAATTTTAAAGTCTCCACAAATCATCCACTTATGCTCATCATAACGAATCTTCTGAAGAATCAGGGCCAAATTCTCGTATTTTTCTTGGAGAATAACAGAGTGAGCAATAGGAACTGAAGCGAATGTGTTGCCATTATGAAGAAGAACACCTTTTATGCTGTCTTTTGACGAATCAATGAACAGCCGCCATTCAGCAGGATCATACTTGAGTTTAAACTTTTCCATCACTCCGTATATATCATTGCAAAATACCAAATCTTCCTCTTTGCTGAAATACTTCAAAAATTGTGTCTCGCGGTTGCGGTACCAATAAAAAGTTTTTCTGTTTAAGCCGAGAACCTAGCAGTTGAGCAGCATCTTTTGGGAGTCCTAAATCCCGGACTAAATCATTCAATTCAGCTTGAGAGAAAAGTTCAGGTTTCGGATCTGGTTCAGTTTCAAACTCGGAAGTACTGGACTCATCGGGAAAAGCCATCTGATGAGTCTCATCATGATCAGAACCATCCACACAAATATGATCCAAAGATTTTGGTGGTTCAGGCACAGGTACTTCGTTGCTATGAGGCATAGGCCTAATTGCTGAGGGAAGGTTGGGGTAACTTATTACGTTCTTATTTTTTAAGTTGTATCCCTTCACAATGCAAGAGCAAAAATAGCAGTCACTGCTGTGGTCTCTTTGTTCACGCCACATCATAGGTATTCTGAAACAAAATGCTTGTTTTTTACCTTTCATCCATAAGCGTAGATCTTCCGCACATGTCTTGCACACTTTGTGAGGAGCCCACGGTTTGTCTTGATCGCCTAACTTCAAACCGAAATAGGCGAAATATACTTTTTTAATAAATGCAGAAATGTTCCTCTGCCGCTTTTTCATGGTATATTCCCCACAAATAAAACAAAAACTGTCCGGAGAGTTGACACAACCTCTGGCTCTGTGAGCCATCACAAATACACAGCACTGCAAACTACAACTGTAGTGAACCACTTCGGAATAAAGCTGGATTACGACTGAGCAAACAAAAGGTAATAATGAACTTGCAAGAAACTGAAATTTGACAGGAACGTTCATGTCGCAACCACCGTGTTTGAGCGAGCGAGCGAATGAGGCGAGGCGAACAGGAAAGAACATGCGCCAGCGCGAGTACTGGATTTAGCCCCCCGCCTCCCAATTGTCCTGTTAATGTATAAAATGACTACAAAACACTCTAAAATATCATGAGGGAGTGTTTCTAGTTAGTTAACCATTGCAACCTCTATTTTGGGCCAAGAAAATAAACTGCAGTCGGCTAAAAAGAAATTATGTGAACATTCCTTATATGGGTAAGAAATCTAATTTTGCAAGAAAACGTGACGTGATGGAACATTTTGGCTATTTTTCCTGGATTCAGCACCCCAAAATCTATAGGAATCAGTTGCAAAACTGGAGGCAGTTTTTTGCTGGTGTACCTGTGTTGTTATTCGTTAGTTTTTGCACAATAGAGAATAATTCTCTAGGTCTGTTTAGTGAATTAGCAAGTATTGTTGCATGGTAATTCTTTTTAGAGCTATCTATTGCTTCTTTATACCTTTTGAGTTGGTTGTAATAGGACTCTTAATATGTAGTATCTTTATGTTTGCGCCACTTGCATTCTGTTTTCCTTAATTCTTTTTTCATTTGTTTTAGTGTGTTGTTAAACCAAGGCGCATTTCCAGTTCTAGGGTGACAGTTCTTTTTATTCACATGTTTGTTAGTTGCAGCATTATTGATTGTCCTATGCCAGTTTGTGATCGCTTCATCTAAATCCGATGGTGATGGTGATAAGTGGGAAATTATTAGATCTAGGAATTCTTCTTCATTGTATTTTTTAAATCTGTGGTTTAGATGTTTTGATGGGCCACAGTTTTCTTTTGTATCATTGAAGATGAGCCTGAATTTGATTAGATGGTGGTCTGACCACGGGATTTGGATGCTTTCTAGTGAATCAGAGTTGAAAAGCTTGTGTAATACTTCGGGGAGAAAGATCATGTTGAGTATGCCTCCTTTAGTGTGTGTTTTTTTGGAAATTATTTGTTTAAACTCCATATCTGCTATTGATTCTAGAAAGAGGGCAGACTGCGATGCAGGTAGAGAAGGGAGATTAAAGTCCCCAAGCAGTATTATAGGTTGTTGGTCAGTAGATGAGCTTAGTAGCTCGATTAGAGTGTCCATGTTTTCGGACTGGTGGTCAGGTGGTCTGTAAATTAAACAGATTTTAAGGTGTCCAGTTTTAATAATGAGTGTGTCAATGTTGGATGGTGTATTTGTAGGCTGTGGTTTAACATTTAAGACTTTTTTGTCATTATGAGTACACCTCCTCCCTTTTTGTTGTTCCTATGGGTGTACGAAGTTTCATAATCATTATTATTAAGCTGGTTTATATAGACTGTGTCAGTGTCGGCTAGCCACGTCTTGGTGACACATAGTATGTCAGGTTTTAGTTTGTTTAACATGTCTGTAAATATGGGGAGTTTGTTTTTCATAGATCTGGCATTTATTAGTATGCATGATAAAGTTTTTGCGTCTTTAGTGATGTATTGGATACTTGGTTGAGGTAGATTGGTGAATTAGTCTGTAATAGTTAATTTTAGGGTGGGAACCTATGTTTGTATGGCCAGGGTAGGTGCTGTTTCGTGGTGGTCTATGCATGATTGGGATAGTCTTGTAAGTTTTGTCATTAAAGCCGTGGGTGATTGCAATTATTGTTATTAATATGATACTTATGTAAAGTAATCTTAAGAAAAGGTTATTTGTAAGGAGCATGTTGGCTGTGAGCTTTTGAGTAACTTTCTATCACTTATTTTGTGTACTTCCGCTTTGAGAGTAGGGAGTGGGTGTGAAATGTTTTTATTTTTCTGTTAGAGTTTGAGTATGGTATTGTATGTTTGTTCTTCTCTGAATCTGTGTGTGATGTAAGTATAAATTGTTACTACATATAGATTAAACAGATTGTTACTTACTAGTTAGAAAATATCAATCTTGCATGTGCTGGTAACAGTTTACAGGCTGTGGTAATTAAAGGTAACAGTTGCACTCTATCTATTATTGTTACAGATTGCAATAAAGACAGAGGGTAGGTTACTAGGAGTCTGGGTAGGTGATACTTCCTACACAGACAACTTTGCAAACATGGCTAAAACAGAATCAGAACATCAAGTAGAATGGGTGACTATTAGATGAATTTCAGGTATACAATACGTTAATCATTAAACTAGTCTATAGTTGTGATGTTTTAACTCCTAAGGTTGATACTGGTTGCGCTTCATAAATTGGACATGCTATCTATTTTATTTTTTTTTATTTTTTTTTATTTTTTGCAACATTGAGAACATTTACATACATGCATATATGGAGAAAAATTTTCACACCTGCGATTAGACGTTAGATTATATTTGGATAGAGTTCACTCCTCTAGGGGGTAGCAGATAATGGTGGGATAATGTTACCTTTGTTTTGAAGGAGTTGTTGGGAATCATTGCTTGGATGAAGAATTTCTGGTTTTGTGGTTGAGGCCGGAGAAGCTCTGGGATGCACGGCTAAGGTGGGCACATTGATCTCACTTCCTGTTATTTGCACAGCGTAGCAATTGTGTTGGTTAGCGTCGTTGAGGGTGCTGATAGATACTTGTTTTTGTTGGCCTATGGATAGATTGTGGTCAGGCTTCGGTGTGGAGTTTGGCCACCGCCTAAGGGCCATGCCAAAGGGCCCTCTTGCGAGCCCCGCACGGCGCGGGTACGCCTGCTGGAGAGCTATTTTATATTGCTCAAACTGCCCCGATTGGGCAGGAGAGGAGGTTGTGCGATGGGATTACCCCGATTGGGCACCCGATGCTGCTGCTGCATCCCGCTGCTGGAACAAATACTCTATCCCTCCAGGGAGAGCACGCGGCTTGGAGAGGGCTTCCTCCAGGCTGGCGAGCTCTTTTATATTGCTCAAACTGCCCCGATTGGGCAGGAGAGGAGGTTGTGTGATGGGATTACCCCGATTGGGCACCCGATGATGCTGCTGCGTTCAATATAAAGTATGTTTAACATAAGGTAAATTCATGTTCTTTTCCTGTTCCACTTTTCATGCTCTTTGTGAATGTATTTCTATGATTGTTTGTTAACTTATTTATTTATATTTCCTTTAGAATATACAGATTCACAGTAGTCTAAAACAGTTTGTTTTTCCACCATACCACGCCTTTGGACTGGTTTGTGTGATGGAGTACAGACAGCCGAGGGGCTAAGAAGCAATTTAAGAACAGGGATTCCTGGTAGCTGAGTGACAGCAGGTGAAGTTAGGGCTCCCTTATCAGTCAATGGGTGTCTGAAGTGAGGAACTTTGAGAGCAGGGAGGGTAAAGCTAGCTGCTTTATATGAGAAGCACAGGCTGAGGAGATTAGTGGGAACTTGGGTGTCAATGGAGAAGTGTCTGAAGCCACAGCTGCTCTGAGAAGGGACTTGATGGAAGTTGGCCTTTGGGAATCTGGATGCTTGTACCAGGAGTGAGGGCTTGGTGCTGCTTGTGAGATTTTCTGGGAATACTAATGTAATTATACTGATGCCTGATAAACATTAAGAGTTTTTCAAGACTCAAACGAGGTGGCCAGGGCCTTTGCTATTGAGGGTGGCTGGCAAAAACAAAGACATTCTGTAACTTCTGAAAAAGTATTTGGAATTGTCTTTTAGGGTACTGAAGATTAGTGTTTGCAAGGGTATGTTAGGATCCTCATATAAGGGTCCTTTTTGGCTGGGACTACTAATAGCTATATTAAAACATTTTGCAAAAACGTACAGTGGCCATCTTGGAAGGATACTCTTTAAATTGCAGGAGGTGGAAGTCTGAGACTAGATAAGGAGAATGAAGGAACTAGCCATGACAGTAGTTAAATTATGAGCCCATGGAGTTAGAATGGGGACTTCCACCCCATTGTCCCTGGTACTCTTCAACATGCATAAATGACCCCTGACAGATATAGCAAAGAGGTTAGGTTTACAGTCGCACATGTATGCCAATGATGTATAGTTTGTTTTTAAGTTATTAAAGAATACAAGTAGCTATCATAGTAATTTAGTAAATGGAAGCAGACCAAACTAGCATGGTCCATTTAGTCTGCCCAGTAAGGTGGTTAGAGTTGTAGAGTTGCACCTGCCACTCTGTGCAGGTTACGCCCATCTATGCTTTTGCGTAAGGTTGTGCCTACTGCTTCAGGCAGGTTATCCCTCTCTATTTATGAAGTTATTTACTTTTGCTTTGATTCTATCCTTTTGCTTGTATAGTGACCCTCTGTGTGTCACATGTCTTTTTTTTAATTCTGTCACTGTTTTTGCTCCTACCCCCTCTGTCAGGAGGGCATGCCAGGCATTCCTTTCCAGGAAAAAGTACCTCATATTTCCTGATGTCACTTTTAAGTTTGCCTCCTTGCAGCTTCATTTCATGTCCTCTAGCTCTACAGCTTCTCCAGCAAATGAGGGAAAGATATTGTTGGTCAGCTATGACCCGTTGCCTTCAGAATGCCCCTTAATCCTGTTGGATAGCAATACGATTCCTGTAGTAACTGACATAAAGATCCTAAGACTGTGCAGTTTATTACTCCTGCAGGATTTTAGATGCTAATGCAGTCATTGGTGTTACCTCAAATATACTATTGCAATTCTCTTTATATAGGTCATCCAAAGTAAACAATAAGCCATCTGCAAAGAATCCAAACTATAGCAGCAAATGTACTAACACATGCTTCAGTTCAGGACAGAATCACTCCACTTTTGAATCACTTCACTGGCACCCATTGTAGTATAAATTACATTTAAAGTGCTCTGCTTTAACTGTAAGGATTTTTATGGCTTGGACCTGCAATATTTAAGGGATACAATTAAGAAGTATGCGCCAGGGAGAACACTGCAGACCCATTGGACTTTTAATTTAATTTCAGGAGCAAAATACTGGAGATTGCTTAAATCTAAGGCTACTTAGATCACTCCCGAGTCTATCTCTTTTCACCTCCATCCTATGTGCCCTAAGGATACCTTGGAAAACCATGCATACCTAAGTACTTGAATGTAACTCGCCTTGAACTACCACTGGAAAGGCGTGAATAAATACTAATAAATAAGAAATAAATAATAATGATTGCTTGGTAACTGGACACAACTGTGAGCAAATGTGATAGAGCTGTGAATCATGCAGCTATGTGAAGAAGCACCCCAGAATGGGAGACAATAGAGTGGGCACATGCTATCTGATGCGCTCCAGCACAGATGCATATTCAGAAGGGAGAAATGTGGGGCCACGATGAGAAGCTGCACATTAGTGATGCGGTCACAGGGAGAATACATCTGAACAGTAGCAGGGGGTCCCAATGGAGAAAGGCAGGCCGGAGATGACAAAGCCTCAGAATGCTTTGAAACAGTGTATCTTGGAGACATGGCAAGAGTCTGAATAGCAGGACTCTGCAGGAAATGTCACCATAATGCACTCCCTCATGCCCTGTCATGTGAAAGGCACCATAAATATGTCCCCACCCACCTATCCCTCCAGTTCCAACACATTTTGTACTGATGTGTGCCTGTCCCCTTGCTCCCACAGGTGACCCTCTCCTGCCATGGCTGCTGGCACCTGTGCACCACCCCTAAGACCCCATAAGAGGAGCGATACAATGAAGCACACCAGAGGCCCAGGGCAGTAGTGGAACAGGCAATTGGGATCCTGAGAAGCTGCTTCAGATGCCTAGACTGCGGTGGGGATAAGCTGCTGTTCCAGCCCTGAATGTGTGAGCAGGATCTTCACAGCCTGCTGCATCCCTCATAACATCACTATTCAGCGATGAATCCCCATCCCTGAGGATGAAGCAATAAAGGGGACAAATGTTGCAGAGGCTGTAGAAGAGGAAGGGATACAGAGGGGAACCAACAGCAAGCAGCATTAGCACTCATCAGCAGGAACAGACTCATCAGTGAAACCTTCTAGAGTAAGTTCTATCATATTTATTACAGTGCGGTCAAACAAACATTACATAAATGGTGCCCTCTTAACACCCCCACCAACTAGCTCATGATCAGGCCCTGCCCACTTTCCCACCTAGGCACTGTGTTACAACAGCACAGTCGATGAGGCATTGCTGGCCGTGTCCTTGCCCTCTCCATGATGGAGCCTGATGCTGTTGGTGGGATGCCAACAGCTGGTGGCAGAGTGCAGTATGGAGGCAATTTAAGCTGCATCTCCCTGAGGAGCCAAACCTGTGTCTCTCTGTGCCTCTGCTCAATCATGTGGTAGTCCAGCAGCATCTGATTGCTTGCCTGCAGCTCTTGGCGGATGACACGCAAATCAGAGTAGATTCCCTCTATGCACTGCAGCAAATGCAACAACTCCCTGAGCATCTGTTGGTCCACCTCATCTGCTTCAATATTTCCCAGGTCCTCCTAGATGGTCATGATGCACTGCTCTACTCTGGTACAAATGGGGGTTATCCAAGGTTCTGGTGCTGCACCTGCAGAAGTGCTGGAGGCACCATTCTCTGGTTGGATACCTTCTGCTTGAGCCACTGTGGACTGCGATGGTCCTGGATCTGGCTGATCTGTAGGAGAGTAAGAGTTACACAGGTCAGGCCTTGGCAGTAGCCAATGAAACAGGGGAGGGAATGCCACCATCAGAAAAAAAAAACAATATAGTGTTATTACACCACTGTTGCCCCTTGGCAGAGAAGAGCAACCAAAATGATAAAGAGGATGAAAGGATACTCCAATGCGGAAAGGCTTATAAGATTGGGGCACTTCAACCTGGAAAAGAGATTGCTAAGAGGAGATATGATAGAGGTCTATAAATTAATGAATGGAATGGAACGGATAAATGTAGATCAGTTGTTTACACCATCAAAAAGTAGAAAGACTAGGAGACATACAATGAAGTTACAACATAACCCATTTAAGACTAAAAAGAGAAAATATTTTTTCACTCAACACGTAATCAAACTCTGGAATTTGTTATCAGAGGATGTAGTAAAAGCTGTTAGTGTAGCTGGGTTTACAAAAGGTTTGGACAAGTTCCTGGAGGAAAGGTCCATAAACCTTTATTAAAGATGACCTGGGAAATCCACTTCTTGCCCTGGAACAATCATTGTGGAACCTGTGTGCATTTTGGGACTCTGCCAGGTACTTGTGACCTGGATTAGCCACTGTTGGAAACAGGATACTGGGCTTGATGGATCTTGGTCTGACCCAGCATGGCATTTCTTATGTGCACCAGCTCCAATAAAAGAGGGGCTAGTCTCCCCAGTGTAGCTCCCTGCCACTGCAGCCATATCCCTTCACCAGATAGGTGTGAGAGGTACAGTTACAGTGTGTTGCAAGCAGTAGAGAAGTGGCATACATCAGCAGTATGTAAAGTAGGTCTGCACAGAATGCATGTCTGTCTAGGTTTTGCATGTGGCCTGCAGAAAGCTACAAAAAGTGGATGTGCATATCTAGCAACATAGCACCTGCCTGCCACAGATTCTCACAGCACACGCACAAGGTAGCAGCAAGCTGTCAAGTATGTACATAGTTTGTACATACTTGGCATAGTACATAGTTTGACATGTTTGTACATAGTTTGACATGTTCTCCAAGTTCAAATTCCTGTTTATTGTAAGTCCAATGTAGTTTCCCCACACTGGACATTTGTGTTACATGTGAACCGCGCTGATGTAAATAGTGCGGTATATAAAAAATGTTAAATAAAAAATAAAAAATAAAGTATCCACACAGCGAGAAGCAGGCCACAAGGGAGAAGGGCTGTATGACATTGTCTGTTCACCTGTGTGTACAGCATGTGTGCCCAGTGAGCAGACACTGCAAAGAGCCCTGATGTTCCTCGCACCAGTGCATATCCAAACATACCATAAAGTCTACTGGGGGGGTATATCCCTTACTCACCCCAACCGTGCTTTGGAGGTATGAGTCACATTGCCTATGAAGGAACAGGTCTGAAGTGTTTCTGGATGCACAGAACAGAGTCCCAGTTACAGCTGGAAGATATGGCGTCATCTGCCAAGAGACAGCAGTGATGTAATAACACTATGCTGTTCTTCCCCTGATGGTACAATAAACCAACCCTTTACCCCACAATGGGGTGTGTGACAACACATCTAAATCTCTGTCTAGGAACAGGTGTGAGGGGGGAATGGCCAGGTGAGTGAGTAGCAGTGAAATGGTAGTCAGGATGGGCATGGAGGATGGCATGAGGAGACACTGGCCAAACACCAAAAGCATGGTATATTCACAGAGAAATCCAACAAACCAAGTCCAGAGCAAGCAACAAAACAACAAGTTTATTGAAACCAAGGAGTATCAATCACCCGGCACGGTTGTGTTTCGGCATAACCTTCGTCAGGGGTAGATAATTCTAAAAAATACACATAGACATAGCAAGTTAAAATATAAATATACCAAATAAAACAATGTAAAACCGTCAACATTGTACTGAAAACAGAAAGCACATAATCATGTAGAGAAACATTCAGGTCAAGTGAAAGATGCATGTACTTGGATCTCATGTTAGCAAGCGAAGTGATAATGAGGATGCACCATAAAAAAGTAACACATTAGACAAGGAATCATCTTATATAGAATAAAATAAATACAGTTAGCTAAAAAGACAAATAATAAAATAATTCATAAAAATATGATTAACAGCTATAAAACTGTATTATGAACAAAAAATATGGAATATATATATATTTTTTAAAGTGGAAAACAATATGCAAAAATGATGAAACAAGTAAAAGGCACATCATATAGGTAAAATAAAATAAGATATAAATTAAGCACACTCATGAATACAAAAAAGGGGGCATAAAAAAACTTACAGTGTGTAGAGCACATTCGCATATGAAGACAACATACTCTATAAAGAGAATACAAACAATAAGATGAGAATGAATCCGTAATATACAAAATCAATTCAGAAGAGAAGTAGAAGCTGTGAAGCCCTCATGAGGATTGCCAGACGCAAATCATGCTGTAGCCAAGAGGATAAATAATTAATTGAGCTACCGGCACGGAAGGAAAGTAATTTTGAGAACGTCAAAAGCCGATTGGGGAAGGGAGAGAGAAAGCATAAGATTTGAAACCACCAGTGGGGTTTATATGAAAAGTTAATAATGTATATATATATAGGCCAAAAAGTATTTGATATAGACACCAGACATATGAAAAAATGTACTTTATTGTACAAATAAATTGTTGCGCTTCAAGCGTATGGATTTAGACGCCCAGCAACATCAGCATTGAAAGAAACAGCTTCAAAAATGGCAGATGTTCAGAGCCTGTGCTTTTAAGTAAAGTTTGGTGTTGCAGGCAAAGAGGAGCCATAGAAACTAGATCCACAAAGGTAACGTGAAAAGCGAAATAACGACAATGTAGAGCTACTGCACTAATCGAAAAAAGAACTGGATGTGAGATATAATTGAAGATGCATTGTCCAACATATTAACTTGAAAGAGATGTTACAATATAAAACCAAAAGAAAAAGTTAAAAAATTCAGGAGAATAAAAACTTGGTAAGAGACAAATTACAACAAATTAAAAATGAGAATCTATAGCGCAAACAATAAAAACATAGACCAAGTCAAATGGGCATATGAGAACATATAAGATAACATAGGCCTTAAAATAAAATTTAAAAAAAAAATGGCAGGAGTTGAAAGATATTGAAATAGGCAATTAAAATCAGAGATCCATCGGAGATCGCTTGAGTGTTGAGCTCCGGCGAGACCCCCATTATAAGGTGATACTCTGTTCCTCCGTAGCTGTACCAAATAGCCCAGAAGGTGCTGAAGAGCAGTGAAAAGACTGAGAGCGCTACCAGAATGGCAATGTGATGCAAAACTACTGATTTGTGAGACTTCGCTTACCAGGTTGGCTGGTCTGATCAGCGTGACGGGGATAAGATGACGTCTAAAGGATGGAGGCCATGTGCTTGCAGCAGAGGCTTGGAGCAGAGATGATAAGAACATAAGAACATAAGATATGCCATACTGGGTCAGACCAAGGTCCATCAAGCCCAGTATTCTGTTTCCAACAGTGGCCAATCTAGGTCATATGTACCTAGCAGTTTCCCCAAGAAACACAAGTTCCACAATGCTTGTACTGGGTCAAGCATTGATATCTTCGGTCACTACTTAATAACGGTTTATGGACCTTTCCTCCAGGAACTTGTCCAAACCTTTTTTAAACCCAGCTACACTAACAGCCTTTACTACATCCTCCGGTAACAAATTCCAGAGTTTGATTGCACGTTGAGTGAAAAAATATTTTCTTTTATTTGTCTTAAATAGTTTACCCTGTAGCTTCATTGCATGTCCCCTAGTCTTTCTATATTCTGATAACGTAAACAATCGATCTACGTTTACCCGTTCCACTCCGTTCATTAATTTATAGACTTCTAGTATATCTCCCCTCAGCCGTCTCTTTTCCAGGTTAAAGAGCCCTAACCTTTTTAGCCTTTCTTCATAGGAGTATCCTTCCATCCCCTTTACCATTTTGGTGGCTCCTCTCTGAACCTTTTCTAAAATCGCTATATCCTTTTTAAGATACGGCGACCAGAATTGCACACAATATTCAAGGTGCGGTCTCACCATGGAACGATATAGAGGCATTATAATATCTTTTGTTTTATTTTCCATTCCTTTCCTTATCATACCTAGCATTCTATTTGCTCTCTTGGCCGCCGCTGCACACTGGGCCGAGGGTTTTAACATGGTATCCACAATGACGCCTAAATCTTTTTCCTGGGCGGTGATACCTAATGTGGAACCTTGCATCGTGTAACCATAGTTTGGGTTGTTCTTCCCTAGGTGCATAACCTTGCACTTATCCACATTAAATTTCATCTGCCATTTTGATGCCCAGTCTTCCAATTTATCAAGATCCTCTTGCAATTTTTCACAATCCTCTTGGGTTTTAACAACTTTAAATAGTTTTGTGTCATCTGCAAATTTGATCACTTCACTCGTTATTCCACTTTCCAGGTCATTTATTAATATGTCAAAAAGCAGCAGACCCAACACAGATCCCTGGGGTACACCACTATTCACCTTTCTCCATTGGGAAAATTGGCTATTTAGACCTACCCTCTGATTTCTATCTTTTAACCAGTTCCTGATCCACAATAGTACACTGCCTCCTATCCCATGACTCTTTAGTTTTGCCAAAAGTCTCTGATGAGGGACCTTGTCAAAGGCTTTCTGAAAGTCCAGATACACAATATCAACTGACTCACCTTTGTCCACCTGTTTATTCACTCCTTCAAAAAAACATAACAGATTAGTAAGACAAGATCTTCCTTGTCTAAAGCCATGTTGGCTGTCTTCCATTAGGTTGTGACTATCTACATGCTGAGTAATTTTATTCTTTATGATGGTTTCTACCATTTTCCTGGTACTGACGTCAGGCTCACCGGTCTGTAGTTTCCCGGATCACCCCTGGAACCCTTTTTAAAAATTGGCGTTACATTGGCGATCCTCCAATCTTCAGGTATTAGAGATGATTTTAATGATAGTTCACAGATTACTGATAGCAGTTCTGCAATCTCATATTTCAGTTCTTTCAACACCCTTGGATGTATACCATCCGGCCCAGGTGATTTGCTACTCTTCAGTTTATCTAATAGTTGTAAGACATCTTCCCGATGTATCAATGTTTCCTTCAATTCTTCCGTACCTTTAAATACCACTTCAGTCATGGGTAACATCCCTACATCTTCCTCAGTAAAGACCGAAGCAAAGAATTCATTCAGTCTCTCCGCTATCGCCTTGTCGCCTCTTAGTGCTCCTTTAACCCCTGCCACGGATGAGCTGGGGACCTTAGTGATTACACACTCCAAGCTCTGGGGATGGTTCCAAGACCTTAAAAGAGAGCTGCAGGAGGTTAAATCTGAGATAAGTGGCTTGGTAGAGGAGCTGAGGGCTGAAGTACCAGAATTAGACCTGTGCATTGAAGATGGTGAATCGAGGCCTGAGACTATGCAGGAGGAAATCAATGGCTTGTGATGAATGGTGCAGCAAATAGCACAGGGCAAGGAAGAGATGGCCCTAAAACTCGAATACATGGAAAATCGCATGAGGAGAAACAATCCCCACATAAGGAGTATCCAGGAGAGGCCGGAGTACTCTGACACTGTCCAAGTGGCTGCAGAGGTGTGCCAAGCTATACTGCAGCACAGATCAGACATGAGTGTGGTCACTGTTATTAAAAGTGAAAGGGTTCACCACACACTGGGGCCCCCAAGCACACAAGAAACCTCAAGATATTTTCCTATGCCTGCACAAATTTGCACTCAAAACCAGACTAATGCAAAAAATGAGGATCATAGCAAAACTACCCTGGCAGGTGTGCGAAGTAATGCTCTTCAATGATCTGTCTGTGGTGACAATGCCCCGGAAGAAGCTGTTTCACTGAATAACCCAGTATCTACAGCAAGAGAAGCATTGCTAGCACTGGCTCCACTCGGCTGGGATGGCCTTCACTGTAAAAGGGGTCACTGAAAAGACCCTTATCCCACAGGAAGTGGTGGTGGAGCTATGTGAAGTGGGTATAGTGGACATTATGCACCCAGATTTGGAGTTCTCTCAAACGTTGAGTCCTGCCAAGCGCCCAAAATGTCAGACTGTGACAGCAAGGGAAGAGCATAAGAAATGACATGATAGTCTCTGTAAGGGCGACTCCTGAAAGGTGCTTGGATGCTCTGCAGATCGAGCAGTTCACCTGGAATTTAGGCAGAGAGTGCACCTCACCTCATAGACTGATTTGGACTAAGAGGACTATTATATTTAATTGTGGAGTGAGTGTAAATGAGAGCCCGGGGGGAATTGTTGAAACGGGTGTGGTAAACGTGTTTGACTGAAGGTGCAACATGTGGATGATGCAGCATGCATGGGGATTTTAGTGGTAGGGATAGGGCGGGATATTGGTTAAGGAGGCGGGTTGATAGAGGCTGCATGAGAAGGTGGAGGTGTGCGGGAGTATCAGTGGGTGGACAGATGAGTGAGTGTAAAGAACTTAATTTGGGTGACTATGATTTTGTGCAGCCTGGAATGAGGTGCGCATAGTGCGAATGGAAAGGGAACAAGGAAACTTTTCACCATGGGTGGAGTGCTGAAAAACAAGTATGCATCAGGGAGATGGGCTAGGGTGGGAGGGAGAGGAGGCTGATGGGGGTGTAAGGATAGATAGAGGGGGTTCTGGAGAGTGGGTCACACCTCTATTTTAGCAGTGGAGGGGAGGACATGTGGAGATGACTGGGGAGAAGGGGGAGAGGGGAGAGGGTAGTGCAGGGGGTGGGGTGCGGGTAAGGCGAGGGAACTCAGGGACTGCAGGGGATAGTAGTAGTAGGGTGATATACAGTCATGATGCATAGTAATTGGGATAAGTACTGTCAGCTGGTCTTGCTCAATGTTAAAGGCCTGGGGTCCTGGCAGAAGCGTAATTTGCCACAATGCGAGGCTTAGTGTTGGAGGGTGATTGTAATTTTCATTCAGGAAACACATTTAAAGCAGGCCCAGGCACATTTATGGCAGCCCTACCCTCATGTGTTTTGGGCAGCTAAAGCTGGGGGACATAGACGAGGGAGGGTGGGCATATTAATTGATGAAGACCATAAGGTGAAAGTAAAGTCTGAGATTCGGTACAGTAATGGGCACTATTTATTTTTGGAAGTCATCTTGGATTAAACGGTGTCGCAGTCGCCCTAGCGAATATTTATGTGCCAAATGAGGTCCAAGGAGCTTTTTTGGAAGAAATTTTGGAGAGATTGCTCCAGAAATCTACATAACCTTTAATCTTGGGATGGGATTTTAATTTGACAAGGAGCCCCTACTTAGATAACTCTAGGGGAGGGGGTAAAGGGGTGGGGTGCATCACTGTAAACTGGGGAAGTTAATGTAGACTCTGCAACTGGTGGACAGTTGGCAGGTGCTGGAGGAAAATAAGGCAGCCTTCACATTTTATTCCCACACACATAAGTGCTACAGTCAAATTGATATGATCTGGCTGGACTGCACATGGGCGATTGCTATTGATAAAGCCAAGATAGATGATATTACGTGGTCCGATCATACTGCTGTAGGCCTATGTCTATGATGGGAGAGGAAGCCCTCAGGGGTTTTGTTTTGGAAACTGAATGATGCCCTATTGAAGAATGACTCTACAGTGCAAGAGGTGGGGTGTACAGTGCAGGAGTACTACTCATTGACTGACAGCAGGGACATTGATGGAGGGAACATTTGAGATGGGTTGAAGGCCATCGTTCATGGAGTGCTGATCTCAGAGGCCACCTATTTAAAGTAGCAGTGGGTGGCAGATGAAGATGCCCTGAGGAAGGGGCTGAGGGAGTTGGAAGAAAGGGGGACAAGTGTGGATGGCGTTGCAACCTCAACTCGCGTTGCTGAATGTCGGTGCCGGTTGTGAGCTCTCCTATTTAGAGATGTGCAGTTCCAAATGGAACAGGATAAGCAAAGGACTAGCAAAATGTTAGCCTGCAAACGTAAGCTCCAATTACAACATCAGCAAATTCTAAAACTGAGAGATGCTCAAGGAGTTTTGCGCTTTGAAGAGGATGAAATGCAGATCTTTCAAGCATTCTACCAGGAGCTGTACCATAGTGAACAGAAGGCAGGGGAATGAAAGATAAGGGATTACCTTTGAGAGTGTGAATTAGTCACATTGTCATCTGAGTAAGTGGGGCGATTAGAGGAGGATATCACAGGGGAGGAAATCCTACAGGCAATAGCAAGCATAAAGGAGGGGAAAGCACCTGGCTTGGAAGGTCACTCCGCTCGCTTCTACAAAAGTCAGTAGATAAACGGAAAAGGTGTGAACGATGGACATATCCCAAACCAGACAAATGGGAACCAAACATTTACATAACAGGTATGTGCCTACCTTTTCATTTCAGAAATATGAGCGTTCATTTGAAACAATCCTGTCACCTTCATCTGGTGTCAGCATGTCCCCTGCTAGCTCACCATAGTCTGCTGTCTGTTTGACCTGTCCTCCCACATATTTTCCTACCATTCACCCTCAACATCTGCAGCAACATGCTCAACCATCCCCTTCTGTCTGCACTGCACAGCTCCCTCTACTCCCTATGTTGTCCACTCAGATGTCACCCCACCATCCTCAGTTTGCACCTATTCTCCACATACTCGGACAATCATAGAGCCTTCCATGATCACAGACAAATACTGTTTGCCCTCTGCATGTCAATTCCTCTGTCCCCTATCACATTCTAGCCCTCCCTCAACAGCAGCTCATAGCACCCCATGGGTCTACCTGGCATCCCCAGCTGACAACCCCTATCCCAAATTCACACACAAACAGACCATTCCCTGTCCTGGGCTCCATCCTCCAGCCTCTAGGGGGGCCATGCATGACAGATTGGCTGCACAGGAGGCCAGCCAGACCACATCTCATCTGTCTACAGCTGCTGTGGTGAAGAATGGTGTTGCTCTGGAATGTAGTAGTGCATTCAGAATGTGGGTCACAATTGCAGTGTGCACTGGGAGGTGCCAAATGGCCATAAACCCAGCATGCCAGTGCCCCACACATGAACACTTCTACCTGATGGAAAGAAAGGTGGTACAATTCATCTGGGCAGCTGTACATAGATGAGATGGGGGCCAGGGTCTCCCTCTGAGGCTGGCACTGCTGGGAGGAAAAACAAATTTGTGTGATATCGGTAGGGCAGACATCTCCAAAATGTAGGGCCCTGTGCAAACACTACACCTGCATCCAGGTCATGAGAGGTATAACCAGCAGATTTTATGCCCAGTACATGCAGGAGAATAGTGCATGATGGCCACATCACGTGTTCTGAAACATGCTGCGGCTCAAAGACCACTCAATGGGGATGGGGTATAGAAGACATATCTAAACCTCATGGCTGCATGGTTCCACAAATTACACAGTAGTGGTAAACTACAGATTTGTCATTGTGAAAACACAGACAAATAGTGATGAGAAGAACAGTCAGGAGACAGCGATGTGCTGAGATAGGAGCAGCAAGTGCCTGACTTGGTGCACTCCCACAACACAAACAGATATATGAAAAAGGAGAGTACCATGTGCTGCTGAAGTACAGCTACAGAAAGCCACGTAAGCCCTGGCTGTGTTTTGATGTGCCATGCCTGAAACACCATTGTGTACCATGCCAGACATCAAAACACTGTTTCTGCAGTAGGCCATGTGTGGTTTCTGCAGTAGGCCATGTGTGGTTTTCTGGGATTCCCAGACATAAATGTGTCACCCAGAACCGCATCTTAATCTGACCTATTTATGATAGTGGTCATGCAAACCATATCTCATAAGCATTATGCACAGAGGTGACAGAAAAAGTACTCACCCAGCAGAACATAGTTCTCCTACTATCCATTCTCAAACTGTTGGAATATTGCTGAGAGATGCAGGATATAGAAGTCATGGGTGGACCCTGGAAACCTAGAAACCACATTCAAAATATGCATATTTGCATCACAAACCACCTGCACATTCAGGGAAAGGTAGTGCTTGCAGTTGCAGAACACTGTCTCTCTGTCTTTAGGTGGGACCAGGGTAACATGTGTGCAGTCAATAGCTCCCATCACGTGTGGTATTCCTGCAATTTGCTCAAATGTCTGGTTTAGTGCCCCCCATTGTTGCCTACTGTCAGGAAATACAATGTAATTCCTTACCCGGCTGACCATGGCTCGCAATACTTGGTGGAGACAGCGTGAGAAGGTGGGCCGGCTCATTCCACCTACTGCAGCCACTGATGTCTGGAAGCAGCCAGAGGTAAAGAAGTGTAGGGCACTAAGCAGCTTCACCAATCCTGGTTTGGCATTAGATCGGCCAGTTAGAGGCTCGAGGTCAGATCTCAGATCCTCATGAAGCTCTTGTATAGCTCTCAGACGATAGAGGTAGATGACCTGGTCCTCACGCATGCCCTGGAGCATGGCCCTGGGCCTGTAGAGGCAAGTCTGTCTGAGGTGAACCTCTGCACATTTATGGCATCATGGTTCCCCATACTTTGCCTGTGGGTCCTCCACAGCTGCAGGTCTGTGTTGCTGCGGGGCTGAATCCCTGCCCATTGCCATTCTCCCTGACACTCCATCTCCCTCATCAAGCAACTGCTGTTCTCCCTCATCAAACAACCATTGAACAGCACTCGCAGCAAAGACAAAGAGAGCCATATTGGACGACAGGATCTGCGAATACACTGTGCCTCAAATAGGGACAGTGGGGGAAGGGGAGGGGCTGGACAGCTGATCACAACAAACACCACACACTTGAGCATCAAGCAACACACATGACCCATGGAACGGATTTGCTCTTGTGATGGTACCCTCTGCACCCTGGTCACGAACAGTGTGTGATACACAGAAGGTATGCACCCTGTGTGTTGCAAGGCATGGAATGGTGATGTAAAGTGCCCTGTGCGTTGCAAGGCGTGGAACAGTGATGTAAGGTGCAATGTACATCGCAAAGTGCAGAACGGTGATGTAAGGTGCCCTGCATGTCGCAAGGCATGGAACAGTGATGTAAGGCACCCCGCACATGTGCAAGTACAAGGTGAGTGTACAGAACACCTTATATCACCGTTCTTTGCCTTACGACACGTGGGTTGCCTTATGTCACCCGTTCTGCACGTGCACAAGCACAGGGCACAGAATGGTGATGTAAGGCGCCTTCATGTCACAAGGCACAGAACAGTGGTGTAAGGCACCCCACGCATCACAAGGCACGGAACAGTGACATAAGGCACCCTGCGTCTGAGCAAGCACAAAGCGCATGCGCAGGGTGCCTTACATCACTGTTCCATGCCTTGCAACACACAGGATGCCTTATGCCACTATTCCGCATATATGCAAGCGCAAGGCATGGAACGGTGACATAAGGCACTCTGCGTGGAATGGTGATGGAAGGCGTACAACTGACCTGAATGCACCCTGCACTTGCACAAAGCGCATTGTACGGATGTTACACATCCTGCATATCTGCCACCTGCTGGTTACTATTGTGCAAAAATGGTGCAACAATGTACAGCTTTGGCGGAAAGTGGGATTCAACAGCATACAGCTGATGCTGGGGAAACTGCTGCTGTTGGCCTGGTGAAAGTGACACGGGGGCAGCCAAATGAGATGATGCCCACAGTGGAGCCCCTTGATGATGAACAACCTGGCCTATCTGGGCTGACTCAACAGAGGGAAAACAGTCTGTCAAGGCAAGAGTTGCAAAATGGAAGTGAAAGCCAGAGCCTGAGGAGGCACGCAAAAGGGCAGTGTGTTTCTCTCAGGAGGAGAATGATGTGCTCCTGGAAAATGTACTTGAAAACTATGAAGAACTATATGGCCACCCCATCAAGAAGTCACCTGTCAGCTGCAGAAATACAATATGGGAGCACATTCAGTAAGCAGTTGCTGAGGTCGGTGGACTGCAACGGGGCTGTGAGGGCCTGAGAAAGAGGCTCAATTATATAAAACACTCAGTGAGAGCTCACATGACAGCTGAACACTGGCATTCAATGGGCACTGGCGGAAGTGGTCCCCATGCAGCACAACTGTCCACCAGAAACAACAGCTGGCAGACAGGCTTGGCCCAATCTATATCCACGGACTGCCCCTAGAGCTGGATACAGCCCACCCATGTGCTGGTAGGTGTTGAAGTATGTGTGCATAAGGTCCTTCCATGTGCAGGTTTCATAAGATGTATGTGTTCATGCCCATGCAATATCAGGATGTACTAGCCAGGCCAAGGTGCATCAGAGTAGTTTACAATCACTGCAAACAGGTACTGGACACATTGTTCATAGGTGGTGGGGGCGATGCCCACTAGCCACATATTGCAAACATCTCAGGTCCCACACCCCAACATCTTCCCCTCACATCCAACCCCAAGCTATCCACCATTGTCTGCATGTGAGCCTGCACATAATTACCAAGGTCACATGTAGACATACAATGGTGATACACTACATTTCATGCATCACCAAAACCCATGAACACTGCTCATCCATCCTTCCCTGCAGTGCACATCTCAGCCTATATGTGCACTCCCCTGGGTCCATCACATGTGCACAATGCCTGCAGGCCTGACACCAGATGCATGTGACAACTCAGTCCAATCAATTCTTGCCCATTCCACACATACCCTATCCTGTGCAAACAGATGGCACATCCTGTTGATATGGCTGCCCACGTGTACACACATATACAATGTATGAATGCATGTACGTATGTGTGTGTTCCAATGGCCTGTATGACTGTTCCATGTATGCTAGTGGGAGGGTGGTAGGGTTGGCCACCAAATATGTACTGAGTGGAATGGCCTAACAGCAATAGCAGGGGTACATTGTTGGGTGTACTGTCAAATCGCAAAATGTTTTGCTATTTGATCAGTGCTGCCCAGGTTGCATTGTCACAACCATGTAAATGAAGCTGTGTACAGTGTCCCACACTGTGCGGTGTTATGATGAACATGGGATATATGACAGTGTGTGACTGGCAACATATGTAACTCACATATGTGCTGTGAGGTGCTGTACCTGCATGCTATTGCTGCAGGAAACATGTTGGAGTATGGCATCAGGCATGCACATTGGTTGTGAAAAGACCCAGTAAAGCATGAAGGCATAATCAGTGGTGACAATGGGGTTATGCAATACATGTCACTGTGTGCAGCTGGTGGAGTATAACATGCACCTAGGTGCGAGAGGCTACATTTAACATTCACATATGATTGCCCCAACCTCCCCAGTACTCTGGTAGATGTCAGGGTTCCCTGTGAGCCACTGCCCCACAAACCTCCTTGTGCCAGTATCTGGTGCACAATAGTGTGGTATGTTGCGTGTCTGTGACTGTGTCCCAGGTGCCCCCCTGGTGTCTTGTAGCTGAGGCACTGCGTGACTGGTAGCAGGCATGTGTGCTGTAGGATGGGTGTTATATGTCCTGTCCTGACTTGCCATATGATAGTGCATGCAGCAGTGATGTTTGCCTCCCATGAGACATGCATAATAAAGTTCAAGAGACCCTGGAGGATGGCTGTGGGCCAAGTTGGATGTGCACCAAATATACCAATGTTATCTAGGCCCTCACCATTGTACCTGTCATGGCAGCATTGAGTCTGTGATGTGTCATATTTCTTGGTGGTTACTGTTATAATGGTGATGTATGGCACATGTTTGAACCTATGCTCCAACCGTTGCACTGCTATGTGTTGAAATATACCTATTGGGGTGCATTGTGAAGATGGCCAGGGGGTCATGGACAAAATGGACATGGGCATAGGGTCCTTTGCGGGTCAGTTCATGATGCCCTGGTGCAATGCCACTGGTGCTGGGGTGTCTTGGTTATGTCATGGTCACACTGTCTGGACAGGTGTGTTGCACAGCATGTTGGTCCTGTAAACAACCTATGCCAAGTAGAGTGGCCTATCTCTGACACAGATGTGATGGCCGTATGTGTATTGGGGTCATGTTGCAGGAGTTGTGCCACAGGGTCAGGCCTTGTCCTGGCATGTGTCCTGTGGAAAGAGGACCTGTGCTGCCATAGTAACTGTGTTATGATAGGTCACAAGATGGCAATGTGACACAGTGGCCCCCATAGTCTGCTGTCAGAGGCCATGTTGTAGGAGCACACATCAGACTGGGTATCATGTAGATGGCAGAGCTGGGGACATCAGTACCCACATCTGCTTGCTGAAATGCATTGATTAGATGTCGTTGGCCAAAAGATGCGTGCATGGTCTGCACATGCCACTGTGTGTCTGCATGGGATAGTGACATGTAAATTGTTTGGTTTCTGTAGCAGTGCAAGTGTATGGATGATTTTTCACAGTAACACCACTTAACAGCCCAGACATGGCTCTGGGCCCCATTTACATACCACAAGGTGCACTAACTTTGACCATGTGGTCATAGCAATGCTGTGCCCATGCCTTTGCATCCCACATCCCAGCCCTAGAAAAGCAAGGCACCTGGCCCACCCAGTGTCAGAACCACCAACATCCACCATTTGCAGATGGCTAATGCCAGACATGATGGGCACAACATAATCACATGGTCATGGTCACCACAGTGCACAACATAGCCATACATGCTATAGACTCTCTGCAGCACTCTAGTAGCTGCCGATGTCTCTGAACCAACCAGGCTGATGTTGTGATGCACATACATCACCATCCACCCCCTTTCACATACCAACAATGTAGCCAGTGCCATGGTGGGTCTGCAATGTCCCTTCATGCATCCCCTGCCCACATCAAAGCAAGATGGCACCAAGCAGTCACACACTGTGCCCCTCTGTCCCATATCCTGCACCCCTTTTACCACACACCTGTGTCCCTATGACCAACACCATGCCTTTGTGTCCCTGCATGCACCAACGTGGACTGGCCTGTGGATATGCTGCATGTGACCTTTGGCCAGCAAATGATCCACCAGTTTGATGCACATAGCCAATTCAAATGTACAGTGCATTGCTACTGTATCCATCTCCTGTGTGTAAGTCATGTCATGTCACAGCACAATATGGAATCTACATGCGTGGGGGAGGGGGTTGAAACCATGTGCTGTACACAACATATGAAAATGTTTTGAGGAGTGTGACATCCATAAGCCTGATGTCAGTACCGGGAAAAATGGTAGAAACCATCATAAAGAACAAAATTGCTGAACATGTAGATAGTCATGGCTTAATGGGAGATAGCCAACCTGGCTTTAGACAAGGAAGATCTTGTCTTACTAATCTGCTATGTTTTTTTGAAGGTGTGAATAAACAGGTAGACAAAGGTGAGTCGGTTGATATAGTGTATTTGGACTTTCAGAAAGCCTTAGACAAAGTCCCTCATCAGAGACTTTTGGCAAAACTAGAGTCATGGGATAGGAGGCAGTATACTATTGTGGATCAGGAACTGGTTAATTGATAGAAAGCAGAGAGTAGGGCTAAATGGCCAATTTTCCCAATGGAGAAAGGTGAATAGTGGTGTACCCCAGGGATCTGTGCTGAGTCGGCTGCTTTTTGACATATTCATAAACGACCTGGAAAAGGGAATAACGAGTGAGGTTATCAATTTTGCAGATGACACAAAACTATTTAAAGTTCTTAAAATCCAAGAGGATTGTGGAAAATTGCAAGAGGATCTTGATAAATTGGAAGACTGGGCACCAAAATGGCAGATGAAATTTAATGTGGACAAGTGCAAGGTTATGCACCTAGGGAAGAACAACCCAAACTATGGTTACACGATGCAAGGTTCCACGTTAGGAACCACCACCCAAAAAAAGATTTAGGCGTCATTGTGGATAACATGTTAAAACCCTCCACCCAGTGTGCAGCGGCAGCCAAGAGAGCAAATAGAATGCTAGGTATCATAAGGAAAGGAATGGAAAATAAAACAAAGGATATTATAATGTCTCTATATCGTTCCATGATGAGACAGCACCTTGAATATTGTGTGCAATTCTGGTCACCGTATCTTTAAAAAGTATATAGCATTATTAGAAAAGTTCAGAGAAGAGCCACCAAAATGGTAAAGGGGATGGAAGGATACCCCTATGAAGAAAGGCTAAAAAGGTTAGGGCTCTTTAACCTAGAAAACAGACGGCTGAGGAGAGATATGATAGAAGTCTATAAATTAATGAATGGAGTGGAACGGGTAAATGTAGATCGATTGTTTACATTATCAGAATATAGAAAGACTAGGGGACATGCAATGAAGCTAAAGGGTAAACTATTTAAGACTAGTAAAATAAAATATTTTTTCACTCAACGTGTAATCAAACTCTGGAATTTGTTACCGGAGGATGCAGTAAAGGCTGTTAGTGTAGCTGGGTTTAAAAGAGGTTTGGACAAGTTCCTGGAGGAAAGGTCCATAAACCATTATTAAGAAGGGACCCAGGATATCAATGCTTGACCCAATACAAGCATTGTGGAACCTGTATCTTTTGGGGAAACTACTAGGTACGTATGACTTAGATTGGCCACTGTTGGAAACAGGATACTGGGCTTGATGGACCTTGGTCTGACCCAGTATGGCATATCTTATGTTCTTATGTTCTTAAAAAGGCGTAGGCCTCTGAATACATGACAACAGTACTGTCGTGTTATGTGCATCCAACAATGTCATTACAAAGTGGAGACCCCGCTTTCTGCACTGACAGCTCTGCAACTGTCTTGGAGACAGGCACTGTTGGGCCTGCACATCTGGCCACTGGGATGTTACCCCAGTCCCCAGGCCAGTCTGCCCTAAACAATCTATTGATGGTTGGTATGCAGCACTCCTGAAGTCATGGCACGGATAACAGTAGGGACAAGTTGTTCTCTGAGCCAGCACCACTCCATGCCATTCCTCTGTGTCAGGTTAAAGAGCCTTTGGCTACAGATGTGGGGGTCTATGTCCTTATCTCCAATCTCTGGAAGACTGACACAACTTATCCACAATCAATGCAGGATCTTTGATGGAAAACATCATTCCAAGACACTTGTCCACTTTTCAAGTCCCTGACGATAATACCATCAGCACAGCATGCAGCACCATTGCCATGTTTCACTGTGTAAACATTGTATAACACATGGTGCTGCCCATGATGGACAAAGGGTTATTGTTTCCATCAAATCTGCCCTCATGATAGATAGCCATGTGGGGGGTGGGGCACACATGCCCTCTGGCAAACCCAAACAGGTTGCCCTATGTCTCCATGTGATCAATTGCTCTCTCTGGAACACTGTTCCATGTGGCCCCACTCTGTGAGATGTCAGGTCTATGGAGGTGCCACAGACATATATCCCCATATTGGCTAGGGACCTGTGCAGTTCCCTCTGTGCTATCCATAGTGTTTCTAAAGCATCTCTGGTCATTGACCTCCTTGGCTTATCTTTGGCTTGGGTTGGACAGCCTGTCCTGTCAGGTTGGTTGGAGTGGCACACTCCCCCCATGTTGGCACTGTGTCTATCAGAGTGTTTGGTGGTATAATTGTTAACTGGGAATAACTGTTGGAGTGACACTGTGAGCTAGGCATGCTCTCAACCATGTATTTGACCTGACCTGAGCAGGCCTTGCTGTTCATGTTGGCTGCTTGGTGTTGTTGCCCAGTCATGGCCTTCTTGGAATATGCAGGTTCATGAGGGTAGCCTATTCACAGATCAGGTGATGTAGATTGCACACAGGTGGACCCTTCCCAACTCATTAGGTGGTGTTTGTGGTCCAGATGTGCAGCTGGATTCCATGTTGGTGTTTGCGGACAACAGGGATGGTAACAGTTGCACACACACACATTCACTGGTGTTGTGTGTCCTGCATATCAACAAGGGGCAGCATTGTCTGCATATCCTCACAACATGACAGACATTGTTGGGGCCAAGGCCAGGCATCAAAATGACACTGCATCTTCAGGCCATCATGTGCACACTGCAACATGACAGCCCATATACTGGGGATGAGACCACATTAGCACAGCACTGAACATCGTCCACATGTCTGGGGGTGGGCATCTACCAGGATGTGAATGGTTATGTCTGTTTGTTGTTTCTCCAGAGGTGACACATAACAGACACAGGAGGAGGTGGGGGACACCAATGATGGAGCCATGTTGGAGTTGGGGCCAAGTGAGAGCACCAAAGGGGGCCCAGCCCATGGTAAGGAGTCACCACACCCTTGTGACATGCAGGTGAGTGGCCCAGATGGGGCCCTGGAGTGTGTCGGTGTGGTGCAGTGGGGGTCTGAGCTGGATTATGCTGGGGAGGAGCAGGAGGATGACATCAATCTCCACCTGATGGCCAGTAGCAGTGGGGAGGATATTACATGCCCCTGTACCACACCAGTTCCACCTGAGCCGCAGAGTGAACTAGGCCCTGCACCAACCATGTCTGTGCCTGGAACATCTGCCAGGCTGTCCTACAAGTTACAGGATATGATGCTTGGGCTGGCGAACCACACAACATCAACCCATGAAAACCTGTCAGGTGGGTGACAGACCACCATGTGGCATGTTGTGGCACATGGTGTGAAAGGGTGCAGTTGCCAACATGAGCAGGCCCATTTGGAGCAGACGCGTCATGCTGCATTCTTTTTCCTTGGACCCTCACTTTGGAACGCCTTGCCATCTTCCCTCCGACTGGAATTCTCGTACCATAATTTCAAAAGCTTATTGAAAACATACCTGTTTCAACAGGCTTATGACCTTCCTCCCAATAGATCTGTCTAGTTATCATTTTTTTTTCTGTCTGTCCCTAGGTGACCCCTCTGGTCAATCTTTCCTTTTATTTAATAATGGAGTTCCTTTCTTCCTATGGCGCTAGCATATATATATATTTTTTATTGTAAACCGCTCTCACGTCCCGACAAGGGTGGTATATAAAGTGTTAAATAAAGATAAATAAAAGATAAAGATGAGGGAGGGGTATGCAAAGCACACACTACTGCCACACCATGAGCAGACCTGTCACCCTTGACAGCTACAAACAACGTATGTTGCCAGGATGCTAGGTCTCTGTCATCCGTGAGCCCCCATTTGCATGAGTTTGCAGGGCAGTTGTATGCACATTACCTTACTATTCACAACCATCATTCAACAGGTATCCACCAGGATCTGCAATGAATCTATGAGGTGCACCTGCTGCATGTGCAGGCCATGGTAGCAATGGCAGAGGGCCTGAAGGCACTTACAGCAGCAATAAATAGACAGACAGACCTCCAGGCCGGTATGGCAGTCAGGCAGCAGCCACTAGCACCAGCATCAACACCACCAACTGCAAGGGGTGGTTGGGGGCCAGGATGACATGGGGGTGGGTGGCCACAAAGGCAATGAACATGGCCAGAGGAGTGACGGGCACCAGCCAAAGCAGTAGCCTGTTGACACAACCACAATTAAAAACATGTACACCTGTCTGTCTGTGTTTTTCAGTACCACAGCAAGGAACCAGTAGAGACCCCTACCTGATATGGGTCTGAGTGTGCATACACCTAGGTGGGCATATCATGGGTACCCCTCCCCTCAGGTGTCCAATATCACACCCCCACCTGTCACTTCCATATATGTTCCATACCCCCTCCACTCATTCTCGCAAAATAACATGAACATGCAGTCCATTGCTGTTGCATGGCCATGCCCTCTGGGATCCTCCTCATAATGGCATGTGTCCCACATCTTCAATTGCATATCCACTCATCTGTTCCTGGCATATCCCACAGCCCATACTTTATGTACCCACTTCCTGACCTGTGTACTGTGTTTGGCAATATGTGCCTCACCCTTCTCTTGGGACCATGTAGGTGACTGGTGTTGCAGGCTATGTGCTGAATACCTTTACCCACTGGATCACCTCTCATCATAGCAGTGGATGTGTTCATTGAACCACAGCTACCCCTGGCACACACTCAGTTCTGTTGTTCCGCGATTCAGTCACATGTATGCTACCATTTCACCCATGATGCTATGTGTGTACACATGGCCATGTCCTGGTCCCCAGGCATGAGGGTCAAGTGGGCAGGACATTGCCACCATGTCCCCTGCTGTGTGTGGAGGGTGGCACCATCTGGGTGGCACCCCGGGAGAAAGCAAACAGCACCACACATACGATCCCTACTGTTTGCTGTTTGCATTGGACAATGTGTGTTACGCATGTGTGTCTGTCACAAACCGTGGGAACCAGTACTATGTGTGCACCAATGTGCATGTTGTTGACAAAGAAAAACACATGACCAGGCCATAGTTATTACAAAATATGAACATCTGTATTTAACAAACCAGGGAACACATTAATATTATTTGCAGTTAACCAAATTGTCAACACGACAGTGCATGGCACACAGTGCCTACATTGGTAGCAGTGGCTGGTCCCACCACAGACCTGTCCTGGCCATTAGGTGATGGCAACACCTGGGACCCAGGAGTGCAGAGGCTAGGCTGCACTCAAGCCTACTGAGGGCACTACCCCTCCTGGGGGCCTCCATAGCATGATGGTTCATGCCCTGCAGAGGCTCGGTCCCCTTCCTTCAGCCTCCGCAGCTCATGAGCCATCATGCACATGGCATCTACCAGCTGCCTCATGGTCTCTGTGCATGCTGTGCCTGTGCTTGGGCCAGCAGTGTCACAGTCAGGGTGCAGTCCCAGTCCTCTGTCCCCAGGCTCCATGTGTATGGGGTATGGGTTGTGGCATCATTGCACACCCTGGCTGTGGCACTGGTTGGCACCTTGGGGAATGCCCCTGCCTGTGTAGGTGGACCATGGGGCAGCTGTCAGAGCTCACCTTGGCCCTCTGCAATTGTGGGTCCCAGGTGTGTACCCACGTGTGGCCATGCATGTTGGGTTGAATCCCTGGAGATGTGGGGATGCTGCCCCTCTTTCCCAGCCTCCTCCTCTTCCTCCTCTTGTCCTACACACTCCTCTTCCTCTTCCCCTTCTACATCCCACACCTCCAGGGGTTCTTCCCAACCCTCTTCCTCCTCAGACCCCACCATATCCTCCCCTTCCTCCCCCCAATTCTTCTGCCTCACCCTCCATTCCTCCTCCTCCCCTCCCCTTCCTCCTGCTCCTTCTCCTCTTGCACATCACAGGTGGTGGTTGACATCTCCTCCTGTGTCATTGTCTCCTCAGCCTCTTCCATCACCTCCGTGGCCTGGAGAGCTGCTCCACTGCCACCTGCCTGGCCTCCCAGGGCATTTCCAACATCTACAGACTCTGTGAATGGGAACAGAGAGTCCCACATCAGCCACGTGTTCTCTGCTGCAAGGGCAGCAAGTCTTGTACATAGCTAATGGCCCACCAACCATGTAGCAGGTGACATACAAGGGGTTGTGAGTTGTCCAACCTATGTGGGCAGCTGCAGAGAGGGCTGGCCTCCCACCAGTGTCAATGTGGCTCAGTGGGTACATGGCCTACCTTGCCTAGATGCCAATCCCAAAATCAGGGGCCCTGGGGTCCTCTGTAGTGCCTGCACAGATTAGTGCAAAGGGGAGGCCAGACAGTGGCAGCACATAAGCACTGTGTGCATGGTATGCTCTAGGAGTGAGGGTGTTTGACCTACAGCATGCATATGTCCATACATCATCAAGTTGGGGCTGACATCCATCCATTGAGGTCCATGGGAAGTGTAGGGTGACCTGGCCAAGGTGTGCTACCAGCATGCTGGGGACAGCAGAAGAGACTACCACATCAGTGCTGTACATCAGCGAAGGGTGGGGACATATATTGACCTGGCTGGGCAACCAGGGTGCATGTAGGTGCCCCAGTGGTGTGTTTGTGGTGGCATGTGTGGCTGCTCAGTGGGTCAGTGGGACAAAACAAGCAGGTCATGGGTGAAAGTTGGATGTATGCTGCACTGGAGAGGGTGGTCAGTAATGTTGGCAGGTTGGCATCATGGCAGGATATGGAGGGATAGGTGGCCTGGGTTGGCAGAGGGTATCAGTTCAGGGGTGCATCTTGTGGCCACAGCAAGGTCCATTTTCAGACAGCCACTGCACATCCCAGCAGCAATGAAAGGCATCCAAACAGCAATCTTAGCATATGGTGAGAGTGCATGCACACATATGTTCAGATAGTTCAGGGTGACAACAGCACAATTTAGTCCCCCAGAGCCATCTGAAGGGGTGTGCACCTAGAAAATGTCTGCTATGTGGGTGGGGGTGCACAGGGCATGCCTGCCTTATATCTACTACAATTGTACATATAGCAGAGGTGTGCTGACACAGACATGCCTGATGGGTGAATGGGTGGGTATGGATGAGTCACTGGTGGACTTTGAGTCCTGATGGCCCTGTGGTCCCTCAGTGCCATCTTTTCCTCTGCCAAGGATGTATCAGAAACTGTTGGGTGGCTCTCAGTTTCACAGATCACAGGTCTGCACCCTTGGTACAGGCCTGGGTACCATGCACTTTATGGCAAACTGTGCCCTCTATCTGCTTGATATGGTGTCATTCACATATGTGTGTGATGCTGACCCTGAGAAAGGTGTGATGTGGCACATAACATTTATGCTGTGACATCCCCATCTCTGTAATTAGCAATTGTTACATGCCCACAGCAGCCATTCACATGGTGCATCATCACATACCTATATATGTTGACTGAGGGATGACTGACAGACCCATATGATGCATCAAGGACAGCATGACAGCCCCTGCATATTTGGGTGTACCTCTATGTGATCTGGACAGTGCCCCATTCCCCCACACCAGGGATGCTAGCACATACATGGGTAAATGTGCAGGGAATATCCTGTTTGGTGCACGGTGCATGGACATATGCCCACATGTGCTGTCCATTGTTGTCATTTGGCCAGGGCCAGTGCATCACTCATGCTAATGTGTCACACACATGCTACAAAACTCACCATCTGAAGATTCCCGCATCTCCTCCTGCAGTTGCTGGAGGAAGTCTGGCCGCCTTCGGCACATCTCCCGGGCCTTTTTGCGCAGATCCTCCACCTGTGGGAACAGGGATAACTGCCATCTGTGGTGTTCCAAACATATCAGTGGCGACAGTACTGCAGAATGCTCATGGGTTTGCATTTTGTCATGGTATTCTGATTGCAGGCTGCAGCTAGCCGGCCCCTTTGAGGCTGCACAGTACCTCCCCTTCACAGCCACACATTCATCACTGCTGGCCAGAGACCCCATGGTATCACACTGGCATGTCATGGATATGCCATTGTTGCCACATTTGTGCACATGCCTTGGGCCCCACCTTTGCAATGCATGCCATCTTGTCACAGATTACTGTGAGGGTGTGATGTGGCACATGATGCGGCACATGATGTGACCCATGTCCCACAGCACCTTTCCGAAACATCATGTGCAGATGTGTGACCTGTTGACACAGACTGACCTTACATGTTCTGTGACAGATGTCCATGGCCACTACCTGTTTCAACCCTGTGTTTGTGTTCTGATGTGAGGTGTCACTGATCATCATTTATTGGAGTTAGGTAGATGGCTGGTTTTCAGTATTTTTCCATGCTGTGTGTCAGTCAGGCAGGACGGACTATGAAGTGTGGGCACATGTTTGCACTGTCAACTTATGCATGTGGCTATATGTTGGCATTCCAGACATGGTATGGCTGTAAGGAACATCGGACGGAAGTCAGTGCATTTGGGGACAAGGCTGACATTCATAGGTTATGAGTCATAGACTGTGGCTACACCTGATCAGCAGTGTCACACTATGCTGTGGGTCAGTATCTGCACATGCAGTCCTTTATCAGGTCATGGTCCAGCTTGGTTGAGGTTTTACGGAGATGCCAGTATAGTGTCTTGTCAGGCTATTCCTCCTCTCAGGATTTGACCTTTGGTGTTTGTCTACATACAATCTGTGCTGTGATTCCATGATCAATTTGCTGCTCTGGATTGGCTCCAGTGTTATTGGCCATATTTCAGCAAAGCCAATGATACTGTCCCTCATAGGGGGCTTATCAATATACCCAACAGCTTGGGGATTGGTTCCAGGATGTTGATCAGGATCAGAAATGGGTTGACTGACAGATAACGGAGGGTGATGATGGATGGAACTCACTTGGTGATTAGCGGTGTGCCCCAGAGTAGGGTCCTGGGACTTGTACCATTCAATGTATGTGTGCATGATAGTGCCCAAAGACTGAATGGACATGTCTGTCCTCTTGCAAATGATACATAGATGTCGAACAGAGTGGACTATCTTGAGGGAGTGGATAACATGAGGACAGGTAAACAAAAGTTGGGAGAATGGTGTAATGCTTGACAGTGCCACTATGATGTGAAGAGGTGTACTGTCAGACACTGGGAGGCATAAATCCAAGGGAATCATATGCAATGGGGGTGAGAGGTTGGTGTGCACAGACCAGAGGACATACCTCATTGAAATAGTGTCCGAGGATTTGATGTTGGCATGACAAGGCAGTGGCAGGGGCCAGAGTCTACAAGCATATAGGGAGGTATGACCGGCAGAAAGGTGGAGGTATAAATGGCACTGTAAAAGGTGGTGGCAAGGCATCACTTGGAATACTGTGTTAATGTTTGCAGACAATCTCTCACAAAGGTCATGAAACAGCTGGAAACATTTCATAGGATGGTTGGCCACATCATCTTGAGCCTGCATCAGGCAACCTATGAGAAGAGACCTGAGGACCCATATATGTACACTTTAGGGGAGAGGAGGGACAGGGGAGATATGAATCAGATGTTTCAGACCTGTGGAGTCTTGCTGTACACACAAACCTCCTTCAAAGAGGCGGGAGCTGTACAACTATAGCACGATACATGTAGCTGCATGAGTGTCAACCACAAGGCAATATCTGGAGATACCTTTTCACTGAAAGGTATGGTGGATGCTTGGAATGGCCCCCAATGAAAGTGGTGTTGGCAAATACAGTCACAAACCTCAAAATGGCATAGGATCAACACCATGGATCCCTTTATGGCAAACAGCCTGTAAGCAAACACAACATTAACATCTCTTCTATCTCAGTAGATTGGGGTGACCTACACAGAGCAGTGGGTACACCCTGAACCAAGACATGGGGAGGGCTGACCTTCATGGATCAGCAGGTGAGCCTACATTTGCCACCTTGCTTGGCGGACGTGATGGACCAGACCAGTCATTATCTGCCACCATCTGCTATGTTGCTATGTTACAATATTATGGACACCTTGTATGGCACATTGGCACGTTGCAAGACCACAGGTCATCACCCCTTTTACTATGTCACCACTATGTATAATCTGGTCCATACAGTTCTCCACAAAAGGAACATTTTCCTTGGATTTGGCTCCCCCTAGGTGTAGTGTGTATTACCTGCTCAGTCACATGTGACCTATATGTGGATTCATGTAATGACAGGCCCCTGACTCTACTCCAATACTACACAGGCAACATGCTGATCACTATGCACCCACACAGGTCACAGACCAGGTTGTGTGGACATATGCCTTCAGGATTGCATTAGGAAACCATGTTACAATCTCCTATGATCCCATGCTGCGGCATTCATTCCAGGCTAACGCACTGCAAATAATGGAACACCGCACAAAGGTAGACCACAGGGGCCACACACCAGGACCCACAGACCTGACAGGGTGGTAATTGCTGAACATTGTGACTAATAGACCGACATTTACAAAACAACAGGCTACATGGATCCACAATAGAGATGGGGACATAGGTTTGTGAGGTAACTTTGGCCTAGTGACTCCACAGATTGGGGCTCTACGGAGGCTCACATATGTATCCCTGCCATTGCACAAGGGGAACTGTAAAACTGCAGGAGACATATTTGTGGTTTCTGCAGCAACATGTGGTGGATCCGCACACACATGGATGGAGTGTGTCTATTCATATTTGAACTAGAGGGGGTACATTTGAACGTCAGCACCAGCATTCATATCCACCGTGTGCAACAATGAGCTAACTCGTCCCATCACCCCACACACAACATCCTGACAGTGCAACCTTGTGATGTGAACTGAATGCTGTGGGGATGTTTCTCCTCAGCATAGACAGTCAAATGGGTCAGGTGTTGTGGATCTTGGAGCTTACACTACATAAAGGGCCCTTCTGTGCCTGGCAAACATTTTCATCTCCTTGGTTTCTGTCCTGTTTTGTCTCATTACATACAACCTTGCACGGAAATAGAGGTTCATTTGTATGTTAGGCGATGATCCTAATAATTTGATCATATTTGGTGAAGGGACATGGCAATACGATACCTGTCTGTATTTAATAAAATGATGTAAAGGGTGGAACTTTATGTGTGCATATGTATTCATCGCTTTGGCTATGTGAAACCTCATTGCGATCTGGTCCACCCAGATCTGGTCCGTGATTAGGATCCTGCTGTGTGTAAGCATTGTCACATGATGCCTGTATACATGTACCTGTACTGAAAGGCCCTTGATGCAGAAACACCATTGAACAAGCAACATGTTGACCATTGAGTGCTCCACACAGGTCAAACCTAAACAAGCATTCTGATGGTTAGGAAGAAAGAGTGTGATTGCACAGGCGTGCATGGGACAGGAAGTAACAGAATTTGCAAAACAGGATAATAAAGAAATTCAAGACTTCAAATCAGCAGGCGGGGAAAAACAAGTGGCAACTGCACACATGCAGTGCAAATTATGGAGTGTTACTCCAGTAACCTTTTGTCAATCAGGAACAGACACACAAATGGTTGAGGAGAGGTGGACAGAAACCGAAGGATGACCGATTGATAGTTGCAGGCTAGGACAGCAGATTACGGATGAGATGGTTTACATTATTGAAAAACCTGGCAGAACAGACAGGTGCCGATTCTGTACAAAAGAGCTGGAAATAGTGACTCACCTAATAGCAGGCTGTGACGGTCTGATGGCAAACACATTCTATACAGAAAGGGAGACAAAAAGTAGGCCGCATCCACCACCGGATACTCTGTAAACACTATAACATTGCTGTCCGTGAAAAGCACTGGGATCATGACCCTCACAGAATAACAGAGAATGAAGAAGTTATATCCACCTGGGACATTCCCATTCCAACGGGTCTGAGACAGTATGCCTGGAAACCTGACATAGTGCTAAAAGGAACAAAGACCAGAACGGCACTGATAATAGAATTGTCAGCACTGAGTGATTATTCTGTGAATTGCATGGAGGGGCAGAGGATCTTGAAGTATCATGATATGCAGTCAGAGACCAATAAATGTGGCAGACACATACAGAACTAATTGCCATTGCACTGGGAGCCACAGGCTTGATAAAAAGAGATTTCCAAGTACATCTTGACGAAGTACCCATACATGTTAGATCTTACAAACTCCAGCAGGAGGCTCTCTTTGGCACCATGCAAGTATTACGCCATGCATTAGCAGTTGATTTGAGAGACTAAGATCATACTCCACATACCCTGGCTTAGAGGTGAGGTGCACGACTGCCATAGTATGTGCAAAACTAACCCATTTGGAGATACTACCCAGTCAGAGATAAGGTCCAGGGGACATATAGATGTGGATTGCACTTTGATATCATATCCAAAATCCCACATATGTCACAGCACACTGACAACACAGAATGAATATAGCACCACTATACACCAGACAAAAGAGGGCCACCCACCAAAACTCACAGACCAGGCAGGTAGACAATTTAGCAGAACTGGTACAAAGACACCAATGGTAACAATGCAGGAGCCGCAAAGATCAATAGTGGGGATGGGAGTATCTGTCCACGAGACCCCCTTAACCATACAATCCACAGAGGGGGCTCTATGAAAGAGTGGCCGTGAAAAAGTCACTGCCTTACAGTGAGACATGAGAAAACATGTTTGATGTTTTCACAACAGCAGGTGACACTCACCCCCAAACACATGGAGGAAGGTCCTCAGGCCAACTGAGATGGGATTTGCACTATTTGGGCCATCAGGCACAAACCCAGTGCCCCCTGAACACTATTCCCACAGTGAGACATGATGGTCGCAGCATTCTCATTGGGGGGCGGGGGGGGGGGGGGTAACGGGAAACTTGTCAGGATTGCAGGACCAATGGATGACACTATGTACAGAGCAGTTCTCGGGGAAAACCCTGTTATAGCCTGCCTGAACTTTGAGACTTGGATGATAGTCTACCTTCCAGCACAACAGTGGATCTGTGGCATTAGCTGAGGAATGCTGTACACCACTGCAAACCCTCACACTTGGGGTGTTTGATCAGTTCAGGCTTAATGAATGCCTGGAGGTCCCAGTGGCTAGATGTGCTAGGCTGATAGGGACATATCCCCAAGAGACATGCTGCTGTAATGGTAGCAAAAGGTGACTGTATGATCTCTTGACTTTGGGGGTGCATACATATGCACACTCCTGCTTCCATATATATATGTTTGTGTTGTAATTTTGTGTCACCAAACAAGATAGTTTGCACCTTCAGAATGGTAGGCATGGTGTGCATATCACATGGTTCAGACTCCCAAAACTCCATTTTTAAATCCATGTAATGAGGTGACATGACAGGACAGAGACAGTGGGGATGCATACATTAGCAATGCACTGTATTTATGTCTAACCTGTTTCACCCTGCCATAGGGTTATGACTGGGACAGAGGTTCACCCTCCGATGGTACAGTGATCCTACACATACATTGCATACCACTTCAGTGTGACATATGTAGATAACCTCTGATGGGTTGGGCCAGGCTGCAACCATACTGCACCTACAGTATACCATTATGGGCTTCAGAATGTTGTACCCCTTTGACAGTTACGTACCTTTCATGATTTGCAACAGTACTGCCCCAGGGCCTGTCTGACAACCACAGAGGCTGGGTGTGGCAGCCTGATGCAGACATACAACAGTTGACTTGCATGTAGCGGTGCCTCAGGGGCTGCGACAACACCCTCATAACCATGGATGGTGTATACACATGCACACACCTTTTTTGTTATTTTTAAATACACATACCTGCAGTTTCAGTGATGAAAATGTTATGGAAACATTTCACATATTAAGTCCTGGCAGTGTTGCATACTACACATGCTACTATCCCTTGTACCTGGGCAGGGCCATGTAAAGATGTCAATTACCCCTCCCCTGAGGTATCGCTACACTGTCATGTACAGATTCTCACCTCACTGATCAGAAACTTACCCCTTTGTGCCTATGGTGCACCCATTAGATGATGTGTGCTGCTTACAACCTGCTATATGGAGCTAAGTTGGTTGTGGTACCTGTACCCCTGTACTTACCTCTCATGAGTAGTCTGCCTGTGCATTAAAGTGCCCCTGGAGGCACTTCCATGAACACTAGACCCTGAAAAGGTTCTGCCTGGCACTGGAGGATGGAAAATAGCTTCCTCTGGCGGCAGCAGATGAGCCTGCTGAGGAGCTCGAGGTTGGCTCTGTGAAACATGGCTTTCGGGAGCGAGCAGACATTTTGTCTGGTTGTATTATTGGATGACGTCATGATGTCATGGGTTTGCAGCATCCCCACAGCACACCCTACGATGGATTGTATCATGGCTCCTTACTGTTCTGTGTGGGTGACTGGACTCTTGGCACCTGACGTTTCCAGGTGCCACAAGGGGCCTTGCGTGGTGATGCATGCCGCAAGGCCTCTTACAATGTTACATTGCTGCCTTACGCTTGCAGGACTGTGACATCGACTCGTGAACCTGTGTTTTTTGTGTACCTGTTTCCCCTGTTGAACTATGTTTTTTAGTGCTGTGTCCTGCCTAGTGAGAAGACTGTGCATTTCCCTGAACTCAATAACAATATTTGAAGATCGTCACAAGCTTTCTTTCAGACCAAAGGAGGACAATGTACAACAATATGAGATGCCCAAGTTCATGGTGTGTGTCTGTAGAGATATTTATTGGTTCCAGGTAGTACCTCTGTGCCTTAATTCATTGGTGTTCAATGCAGGGTATTTTTAGGGATACACAATCATGGTCTGTTACTTTGACTCTGCCTTGGGTGCCGCTCTGTTTATGCTATTAGGTCTTCCCACCTTCCCCCATGATGCATTGCACATTCTGACCTGATTTATGCATGCCCTTCAGGACAGGCAGATGATCTGTCCATTCACACAACAGCATGATTTTACAGGCCCTTATGACCTTTATCACACATAAGGCTACAGAGATCATTACCTACCATTTGGAAAGATCACTATGATTGGAAGTGGATCACGCAGCACCTGGTCCACAAGGTCAGTACAGCCATGCCAGAATGCTCTGGTGTAGCCACAGATCTACATAACAGTTATCAGGCTACATGTGTGCAAAAGGGGCTTGTCTAGTCCAATGTTGATTTGTCCTGGGCTCTCTTGTGGGTGAACCCATTTGTCTCCAGGCCTTGGGAAAATGTCAGGTATCCTGTTACATACAGCTGGTTACGGCAAAAGATTCACCTATGGTGTGCATTGTCATTGCAGATGGTGGGGGAAAAGATATGGGGGGACTCCCATAATGGCTGATAGAGGAGATCCAGACTCCCACAGCGGTACAAGCTAAAACCCATCACTGAAGGTGGCATATAGGCCCTGACTCTGTTGCATAGTTGGCTCACACCCATTGCTACAGCTATGGCTGTCATCACCCTAATGCTCCAATCGGACACAGCTGGCACTGTCACTCTGCATGTCTCAACAGACCCAGGAACATTAGTTGTGTGCACACCCTAACTATCTTAAGACTGTTCTGCATACAAAATATATGTGCCCTGTGTATTCATGTGTACCCTGTTTGTCTGAAATTCTCACTGACCTCAATTATTAGGAAGACAACTGCAGCTTCAAGCTGTGCATAACTCTATGTGGCTACCTAGCCTGGGTAGAGTCACACCGCAGTCAGGGTGATGGTGGTGTATCATCAGTCTCTGCTGTTTTTGCCCCAGTCACGCTACTGGCTATCACATGTTCACCCATATCTTCCATATATATTACCTCTCGCACGTGTACATGCTGTGGTAATTAAGCTGTTTCATTTATTTCCCAGCATCCCCTCCCCTTCACTTGCATCACATCCTTCTGTGTAAGTATGCTATAGGACTGCACTGCAGAGTGAACTGGCCCATGTGCATCACTCCTGTTGCAGATGCATGCTGCATCACAGCACAATACATCTGCCACATTCACAAATGCTGTGTGCCCCTACTTTGCCTGTAAGAAAGACACCAGCAACCATGCCTTTGTTCATCTGTGCTTTTTTTTCTCTCCCTACCCCTAGACCATGTTGCCATGGCATAGGAGGCATATGCAGTCACTCCCACTGCAGGTACAGTGGGAACCCCCATGGGTAGTGACGTGCACTGGGGCTGTTCATGACCGCTTAATATTGGTTACCATGGATTTCACCTCACTCTATATCAATATACTACAACATGTGGTATTAGAGATATTGGAAGATGTTTTGCTGGAAAGGGAGAGAGATGTTAGGACCCCTACATGTTTTCTATTGCAATTAACAACACTAGCCATGACAGAGAATCAGATCTCAAATTTATGGTGATCAGGGTGGTCCATCCACACTAGAAAAGAGGAGGCACGGAGAAAATACTCTACAAATGGAACAGAGATACACTTTTAATTTGGGATCTCTAATGCCCCATAGTCTTAATCTAGGCCAGGCCAAGACCTTTCTGTTTTCCTCTAGACCTGGTATTTTGCTCAGTTCTATTTATTCATTTATATATTTATATACATTTATTTTAATGCTCCATTTTTTTTGCCCTTTTCCCTTTTATCCCCCTTCCTTCCCCTCTTCCACTTTCCTTCTTCCTTCCCCCTTTCCTCCATTTTCCCTTCCCTTTTTTCTCTTCTCCTTCTCCTCCTTCTGCCCCTCCTTCTTCTTTCCTTGCCTTCTCCTTCCCCCCTTCCCCTTCTTTTTACCTCCCCTTCCCCTCCCTTTATTTTCTTCCCTTCCCCTCTTCCCTTCCCTTCCTCCTCCCTTCTCCCTCACCTCCCCTCTACTCCTCCCTCTTTCCTTCTTTCCCCTTCCCCCTTCACTCAGTAAAGGTTGTTAAAATCCAACAGGTAGTGTCCATGCTCTTACCTGTTATACACTGCACCCACACCCAAGTATGTGTGTGACAATGCACCCACACACATGTGCAGGTCCTGTCAGCAGACTGACATCTCACCAGAATGCATCTGCACCCTGGCTTATAGCATATTCCATACCTATACCTCCCCAGTCTGCACTACATGGTATCCCTCAGCCTTGTCACCATGGGACTGATGGCCTAGTCACCACCTTGGCCTGTGCCCTCAACATACCATATGTGTGTACACTCAGGCCGCAACACTGGCCCATAAGTGGCCACAGGCCCTGATCTGTACAGTGCAAACCAATATCCACCACCCCAATGTGTCAGACACCCACCTATGTTGCAGGAGGCAATGACACACTGTGAGTTACAATAAACAGCCTTTATTAGAACAAGATAGTAACAATGTATGCACATGGTCAGGGACTTCATTGACAGCAGAGGCACAAGGCCTAGCCCCTACAACCATTTTCTATTCCTATCCCTCCTCCCCCATTGGTCCTGCCATCATCACCCCTCCTCATCTTCCCCACACATGCCACCCCTGCCCTTCCCAAGATCAGTCTAGGACCCTGCGGGACCCTGGCTGAAGCTCTGCAGAGCCTAGGCTATGGCCTGTAGCCTTGTGCAGATGCCCCACCACTGCCTCCTTCAGGAGCTACAACTCCTCCACCAGAATGGCCAAGACCACCAGCAGTTCCTGAGGGGGGCCAATAAGGTGCCTGGGACAGGGTCTGCAGGGAGCATCATTGAAGCCTTCTGACACAGGGGGCCCTGGGTGTCAGTAGAGCCTTCAAGCCCATCTGACACCATGATGGCATGTGATGGCACAGGAGGGGTATAGAAGTCTGCTCATGTGCAGGAGGCTCTACTGACACCCCAGACTCACCCTGGCCCTCCTCCTTAATGGCCACAGCTAGCCTGCCTGGCCCCATTGTCCTTAGCAGGACATATATGTGCCAGCATCTGCAGCCCCACCCCCCTCTCCAGCATCCTCTGCCACCCCAGTCAGATGCACATCACGCAGCCCCTCCATTGGCTCTACTCCCAACTCCTCCTCTGCCTCGGCTGCCTCTTCACCCTCATTAGTCTCTTCTTCTTTCCTCTCTTCAGCTGCCTCCTCCTGCTCTGCCTCCGCCACCTCTTCCTCCTCCTCATTGTCTGCCTTCTCCTCTTCCTCCTGAGTGTCCTCCTCCTCCTAAGTTTGCTCCTCCTCTTCCTCCTCGGTGTCCTCATCCACCTCCTCATTCTTATCCTCCTCTGCCTTCTCCTCTTCCTCTGTCTCCTCATCTGCCAGCTCTTCCTATTCCACCACTGCCACCTCCAGGGCCTCCTCTGTGGCCATACCTCCTCCTTCCTCTTGGAGGTGCTGGTTGTGGGGGAGGTTTTGGGTGTAGTGATAGTGCTGGGGCTGAGGCTGGAAGTGGAGCTTGTTGCTCCTGCAGGTGGTAGGTGTGTCTGGCTGGACTGGGGAGGTTGCTTGGATGCTTCCCTCGGCCCCTCCTCCTTGGCTTCTCTGGCTGTGAGAGGATAGTGGGCCATAACATGGGTGTGATGAAGGGCTTTCAGGAGATAGACTGAGCAGACAGATTGGCACACACAATGGCAACAATGCATGCACAATCCATGGGGCAGCAACATATCCACACATTTGCTCTTCTCTGTGCTGCACATATGTCCCCAACACAGGCTGCCATGTCAGTGGAACCTCCCCAAACATGCTGAGTTATTTCTCAGGGTTGCCTACATGGACAAGTATGTTTTTTCTCATACCTTTCCACTGCATAGGCTAGGCGCCATGCCTGTGTTGGGAGCATAGGGATGTGTGTTACTGGAAGCTGATGTGATCCAGTGTGCCCTACAGTGCGTTATCCCCTACTGGGCCCCTGCTGTTACCATTAATGTGTGTTTAGACCCCACACCAGCTAGGCGCCTCATCTCTGCTATTACCTGCCATCCCCTGCCTAACTCAGCACCTCTGTATGGTGACCTGATGTGGGCATTAGATGTGGCCTCCGGCAAACTTTTCTACATATATGCTGCAGCTGGTATGAGAAAAAACATACCTGGCCACCGCCTCCCTGAGGTACTGGATGAGCTCAGGGCTAAAACAGCACTTCAATGCCTCGAGGGTCTCTGCATACTAAAGTCACTGTGGGAGAGAGGTGTGTGATCAGATCTGCATCCTTTGGTTCCCACATTGACCCTCCACTGCTACCACTAACATAGTTGTTCCCAGGGCACCTGCCCACCCTTGCAAGAGTGCTGTGTGCCCAGTCACAGTGGGGATTTCAACATATGGGTCACTATGTTGACCTCTGTGTACCCTTTACCAGCGTTCTCCAAAACCCCTGTGTACAAACAGTATGATGATATTGCTCCATGACCAGGCCATCTACAGGTTTTTCACACTGCATCCCAAAACCTGGGACAGGTGTGCAGATATTGGTCCCTTGCAGGGCGTATGTTGTTAATCTATATAAATCTCTGTAGTGCATGCCACTATATGTGGGGCTTCATGAACACTACAGGTTTGCTCTCACTATCATCTCCACATCAACTGTATCCCTTCCCAGTCCTCTAGGCATCAGCATGTTGTGGCTGCCAGCTTGACCCTGCATATGCTACCTCACATACCGGTCTTTCACCTCTGGACCTTATAGGGTCTTTTCTGTTCTGCAGCTGCCCCTTCCAAATGCCCTCTATGCATCTATTCCATGCTCTGTGCCTCCACTTTCACTACTACATTTCTTCCTTACTTTTTCCCACCCTGCTCCCCACTCTGTCCCATCCCTTCTCATTCATGCCTGTTTACATCATCCCCCTCACTCTGCTATCCAGCCCCTCCTCCCCTCTCTTCCACTCTCCCTAACTCCCTTGTCCTCCCTATCTCATCCCCACTTATTCTGTACCACCCTCATGTGACCCCACTCTCACCATCTCTCACTAACCCTGTGACACCACTCTAGGAGCATGAGGCCCAGTAGTAATATTTGTTGGGTTGTATTTGTGTGATTGTTGCACAGAGCCACTTTGTCATGCTGTATATAAGATTCTAGATCTGGAACATGTGGTGATATGTAGGGAATATGGACTTAGGTGATGCCATACTGGGGAATGACCAGGTGCAGGTGCTATAGCTCCAGCCCTGTGCAGCCAGAAGGGGCATATCCTACAGCTGTGCAGGCAACCAAGATTTGCAACATGATTTCCCTGCAGTTTACTTCTGTATTCTCTGAATGTTCATAGCCAGTGGCATTATTAGCTCATTGCATCTGGGCAGTTGCAGCAGGCCACAGGACAATAGATAAAACAATGGTGGCACCCCCACAATGGCTGGAACTGCCCTCACAACAAGCATGACCAACACAAGGAACAAGGAAATGATAATATATTTTATGCAAGTTTGAATCTCCCTCCTGTGACCCATGCATTTGCAGGGCATCTTCTAGCAGGTGGAGCTATTGTTTCCTCTTTTGTGATGTCTGTAGCTGCATACTGTTCTAGAATGGGATCCACAGACATCCTGGGATGGCAGAGAAGTGCATTTTGAATTGTGTAACCTGGCAGGGTTAGTAACCTAACTCATGCTGCTGATTACAGCAACTCCTATGGGGCATATCCACTGTTTGCATGTGCATTCCCACAGTCAGGACTGTTCCAGATGCTCATTATTGAGCTACTGTTCAGCCCATCCCCACTCTCTCCTCCCTGGAGCTTGACCTACCACTGGCTACTCACCTCCACATTACCCATCACCTCCCATCTGAAGTTACCTGCTCTCCTTGCTACCAAGCTGCTGCTGTGTATCTGCCCAGACAGAGGGGACTCCTGCATGAACAGTATGCACTCACGCATGCAATATCATAACCGATTATGGGCCCTATGGTGGGGGCTGCTGATACATCTGGATATCCACTGGTGGCACATTTTCTATAGTACATGGTTATCGCACCACTATCAGGGTATGACGGGATATTACCCTTGCCTGCCTTTCTATCACTGCACAGTTATGGGCTTCACTCTGCACTTCTTATCCATGAATTTTATATATGCCTCTGTCTTGTGTGGGTATGTTGAATATTGGCGCTCGAATACTGTCTGCATACCCGGATTTAACTGCTGGCAGATGATCTCCCATATCCACCAATTTTCCATTCTTGCCCATGTGACTGGTCACTAACTTACAATTCATGTCCTTTTATATGTGGGTTTCTTTAGCTGGTTATTGGCTCCTTATGCGCCTCTTGGAATATCGAGCCCTTTATGTCTATCTCCATATGTTTTGTGACAAATCCAAATGATCATTTTAGTAGTCAACATCTGGACTGACTCCATCCTGTTCGTACCCTTTAGGTGTGGTCTTTTGGACAAACACACAGGATCCAGAGGAAGTAAGATGGTGGTGACAAGAGCAGACACGCGCTGAGAGGCTCCGGCGGAGGCATTTTTCCTTTCAATTTACCGCTAGGAAGCAGAAAGCTAAGCTTCTGCCGGGGCAGCCAGCGTCAGTCGGGTTGATGGATGCGTTCCTCGTGTCTGGCTTGTTTGGAGGTGGAAGAAAGACTTTATCTGGCCCAGAGTGCTGGTTTCCTCCTGTACAGCCAGCAAGTGAGGTGAGCATGGCTGCTTCGAGTGAGGTCTTGTTTGGTGTACCCATGAAAGTCTCTATGCATGGAGTTCAGCTCCCCGGTCCCGGAGGAGTTTCCTGGTGTTCAGAGGATCTGGCTGGAGCTACAGGAGAGGTGAGAACCACGGAGGTGGGGTTGGAACCGGAGCATGGAGATGACAGAATTAGACTTCTGTCATCGTTGTCATCTGGATTGCGGCAGTTTGAATCAGGTCCTGCCACTCAGTCAGTATTGGTGAGATCTTCTGTTTTTACCTTTGAAACTGTCTGGAACAAATTATATCGGGACAGCTCCAAGTGATCTCTGGCCAGTTTGCTACTTTTTGGGCGTTTGGTAGGCTCACGAGTCTGCTTTGGGCTCCCTGCCTGAGAAATTTTCTTCTTTGGATAGGAAGGTTATTGCAGTTCAAGACTCTGTCTCAGCTGTTATGAGGGATGTGGAGAATCTACAAAGGAAGATTGAGGCCTTGGAGAATGTTTCTAGGAGCAGGAACCTGAGAAGTCTTAACTTTCTGAAGGTTCCATCTTTTTCATCTACGGAACTTTTCAAGAAGTTTTTGGTTAATGTGTTGAAAATACCAGAGGAATCGGTTCCTCCAATATCTAGAGCCTACTACTTGCCTTCTGCCAGAGTCTGACAGGTGGATGGTCAGAGTCAGGGCTTGGAGGGATCATCAGTTCTGTCCTGTGATAGTTTGAACCTTACGGGTTTTCTGGAGCGGTCGGGGTCCAATCCCGGGGTGACTGCTACTTTGTTTTTCACCCTGGCATTGGACGTCGACCGAGATTGGATCTTAAAAATGTATTTCCGCACAGCTATTAAAGAGTTTATGGGTTCTACTATTAGAATGTTTCCTGAAATAGCTAGGGCTACTCAGAAAAGGTGGTAGCAGTTCCTTATTCTTAAACCTGGAGTTTTACAACTGGGGGGGGGGGGGGGGTTGTTCTTTCTTAGTTTCCTTGTAAATGCCTGGCCAAGCTGGCTGGGCTTAGTTCTATTTTCCTTGATCCCCAACAATTGTCAGCTTTTCTATCCGCCAAACTAGCAGGGTGGCAGCCCCCCTCTATTGAGCCCACTTAAATTGAGCCTTATATTATGGTAGGGTAAGATAACTGGTAGTTAGGTTATCGCATTTCCCTGTCTGCTTGGTCTGTTTATATCAAATGTTCTTTAGAGTTATATTGCCTCTGTTTTTTGGGGACTGGTGGGGGGACAAGCTTATATTTGATTTTCCTATATGTCTGATCTTTGTTATCAATTGCTTTTTTTTCTGCTTGTCCCCTTTTTTACTTCTTGTTGTAAGTGGAAATTTGTATAAATAAAAAAATTTCAAAAGAAGGTGTGATCTCCAAAATTGTACACGGTACTCCAAAAGAGGGCTTGCTAGAAACTTATACAAAGACACTATTGTCTCTTTTTTCCTGCTAGCAATTACTCTCCCTATGCACCCAAGGATCCTTCTGGCTTATTTCATTGTCCTTTCTACCTGTTTGGGTACCTTAAGATCATCCGATATGATCACCCTAAGGTCCCACTCTTCTTTCATGCATTAACATACTTCACCTTCTATACTGTACAGCTCCCTTAGATTTTGCAGCCCAAATGCTTGACCTTGCATTTTTTAGCATTAAATCTTACCTGCAAAATTCTCGATTATTCCTCAACCTTCGCTGTTGCAATTTGGTAACATTCACAAAGAGGCAAACCTTTCCTGAAAGATTTTCCACAATATCGCTTTCAAAATTTTTTAAATCAACAGGATGAATGACTGATCCCAGAGTGAACTCCATTTACTACTACCCTCAGTCACCTCCCACTCAGTTTCTAACTCAGTGAGTCATTTACGCCCATTTCAAGGTCACTTAGTTTACTTATGAGTTGATGATGAGGAACTGTGAAAAACCTTTCTGAATTCTAAATATACCAATATCTAGCACTCCCCAATCAAAGAATTAATCAGATTTGTCTGAGAAGATCTACCTCTAATAAAGCCATTCTGTCTTGAATCCTATAATCTCTTAGGGGTATGTTTACTAAACCGCAGAAAAATATCAAGTGTGCCGTTGACGCATGCTAACTGCACATTTGCACCCTTAGCATGTGCCAAAAGCCTCTTTATTGCATGCTAACGGTACCAGCCTTCTTTAGCGAACGCAAAAGATACCTGTGGGTGGGGAGGTGTGCACAAGGTGAGAGTGGGGGTCAATGGGCGAGGAGTGGGCGGGAGCAAGGCTTGCTCCCTTCATACAGGTATTTTAATGGTAGGAACCCTAACGCAATTCAAAACCTTGCAGAAAGGGTGTTTTTTGAGGAGAGATAGCCTGTTTTACATCTGCAATGTGATGCACAGACAGGTGAGCCAAAAAGAGTGATAGTAGTGCTCCATTAGCAGCAACAGCATAGTGCCCAAGTATGAAAGAACACTATGTTGATGGTGCAAATAGGGGAAAAGGAGATGGCACATGGGTCATGCAGTGGGGGCTGCTGGTGCACAGGAGGGACTAGGCAGCTGCTTAGATGACACATAAGAACATAAGACTATAAAATATGCCAAACTGTATCAGACCAAGGTCCATCATGCCCAGTATCCTGTGTCCAACAGTGGCCAATCTAGGTCACAAGTACATAACAGTTTTCCCAAAAGACACACAGGATCTCCAATAACTCTAATGGGGCAAGCAGTGCATAAACTGGGTCCTCTTTAGTAATTGTTTATGGATCGTTACCCAGGAACCCGTCCAAACATTTTAAACCCAGCTACACTGACAGCTTTTACCACATCCTTCGGTAATGGATTGCAGGGTTTGATTATGCATTGACTGAAAAAAAATATTTTCACCTAGAAGACCCAAATGTGTTACACTGTAGCTGCATTGCAGGTCCCCTAGTCTGTCCACAGTCTGAGGGCATAAAAAAGTGACCTATGTTTACCTGTTCCACTTTGGTCAATAATCTATAGATCTCTATCATATCTCCCCTCAGATGAGCCCCAACCTTTTTAGTCTCTCCACAAAGGGGTAGTCTGCCATCCGCAATACCATCTATGATGTTCGTCATGATCTCGCAGTGACACTGGCAGCACACAGTTCTGCTACTGCTGCGAAAAACAATGTGGCACATGGGGCGGTCCAAGGGTCCTGGCACCCCAGGCAGAGATCCATGCTGCCTCCCCCTCCAACTGCCGCAGAACCCAGCTGTGGGGGAAGAGGCCAATAGCGCCAGATGTTGTAGCCTTCAAGGTAGCTGGAAAATGCAGGTGCCTGGGGAAATACCACAGCAGTGACTGTCATCCTCCCCCCGAGATGTATCGGTGGCAGGCAGTGATGGGACCCCTGCATGGGCAGCTGGTTGGGGAGCTATGTGGTCATCCATGTGTGCTCCTGCTCCCTAGCCAGCCTTTGTGCCCAAGGTGCCTGCCAAACCTGCATGTTTAACATGCTGGGACTGTGACCACCACCACTGACAGTGCATAGGCATGTCTGCATGGGGGGTGTTAGTGGTGGCATGGGAAGTGGCACCAGCCTACAGCAGCCAGAAGCCTTGTCCCCCCCCCCCCCCTCTACTGATTGGCTCCACTATCCACAGCTGCTTGGAGAGAATAGAACATGGTAATGTGTGGTGATGCCAAGGCATAGTAATAGTGCCTGCAAACAGAGCACACATTATCAATCCTTGAGCTGACATTGAGACAGGAGTATCAAGTAGGAATGCCAACCATCTGCACTTTTGCACAGTGTGCCAATGAGAGTGTATGCATGTGTGTGTTTATGGCTTCCCTTTGTCCTGTGGCTTTCTGCACCACACTTTGTCTCACATTGTCCAAGTTTTTCCCAGCTTGTTTGGAAAATGTGAATAAGGCAAGGCAGAGGATTGTGGGTATTGCCTGAAACAGCGCAGATTGGCCTGAATGTGTCTGCCACAACGGTAGGGTCACTGGCTGAGATGCCATTGTGCCTGTCTGCCACGTGCATTGCCTGGGTGGCCACGGTATGTCATGCTGCGATGGCACTCTCACTATGACAAAAAAGTGACCATGGCACGGCTATGTATCCACATAGAGCTATTATAATGTCTTGTTCCAGTGATGTGGATGCATTCTTTGTCTGGGGATGCTAATCAATGAACAAACATCTGAGTGTCCATGCTGAGTATCCTATAGGGTTGTGCTCATGGCCACACTGCATGCATGCTGACCAGCAAATCAACCATAGAAGGTTTGTGCTTGGCTGATACAGCCCAATGAAGAACAGTAGGGGCAGTCTTTCTGCCCAGTCTGTAGTCAATAGTTAGTTCTCAATGATTGGGGCAGCAGTGTTACATGGCCTTCTCACTGGGGTCTTGGCAAGACCATAGCAGTAGCCCCATGTCAGCCTATACAACCCTGCTGATGTGGCTGTCCATGGCATCAGCATATTGACACTGGCCACTAACCTGCACTGTTATTGGAGGGTTAGTGCCCAACATGGGCAGAGCACAGAGCTGAACTGTCGCTGTCACTATCACCCTCAGCATGCAGGAACCAAGGAGAAAAGCATAACATACAGCAGACAATACCTGCCACATACTAGCAGTGATATGGACCTACAGCACATCCAACTGAGATCATCTCTGTAAGTGCAGGTGCAGTGCCTCATGGGTAGTGGAGGGCCCAGCTTATGTCGGCACAGACAGCAAACAGTTTGATCAGAGATCTGCAGACTCTATACATTTGCATAAAACTCTGTGAAGGTGTAGCCTACTGGTTGGTGCAATGTTGGTATGGTTGTCATGGGTGGGTGGTGGCAGCAGCAGGGTCAAAGGTCCAGGGTTTGATTCCCACTTGTTCTTTTTGTGCCTAGATGCTCTAGCACAGTCCTGGCTCTGTTGTGACCTGCAGACAATCATTCTTCTACATTTCTATGCATTATTGCCACACGTTGGGTAGCCCAACATGGAATTCCCCATAATGGACATCTGTTAGCATGACTTTAGTGGCTCTGCTGCGGCTCATTGCAGCGGTTCAGTGATGTATATGCACTGATATCTGGGTCAACTGGTATGGATTCGTTTTCTGTTTTGCCATCATTGTGACCTCCCAGCTTTATGTAAAGAGCATATATCTCATACATTCGGGTACCTGACACTCATTGCATAGCCATCTCCTGCACTGTTCTGCCATCATTACTTGCTCTACATGGGGCAAATGGGTTCAACTTGTCCCGTTCTATCATGCTATTCTTTTGGGTGTATTGTCTTGCAGTTGCACAGGCTGAGGCACCAGTCCCACCTGCACAAATGGTGTTTCATGTACCCCATGGCACTGCTACTTTTGGTTCACACACACCAAATGCTTTTGACCTGTATGATCCCATACATCCACCCACCACACACAATGCAAACTCTCTGCTTGGATGATCCATGGCACAATTCTACACCCACCATTTGACCGTCAGGGAGATTCATGGTGGGGCAGCTTACTGGCCCATGACATGCCATACACTGACAGTACATCTGGATACATATCCACACCTCACAGACACTATAATGCAGCTTACGGCACAATGTATGCTTTCAGAAGCATCTAGGATTGCATGCCTGTTACAGTGCTCCTCACTGCTGCATCCCCTCCATTGACTCCGCTGCTACCACCACCCACCCATGACACAGCCAACACCTACACTGACCATCATCACTAGGCAGCCACCTATCTCGCCTAGTCAACAGCATAGGCCTGCTGTATGGTCAAACATGCTCATCACACATACTGTCACATAGCCAGGCATCAGGTGAGTCATCTCCATCAGCTACCAATTGTGTTTTCATCCATACCTTCTCCAATGGCTTCCCTGGCCCCCTTTCAGCATTTCAGTGGCTTTTCTGCATTAAGGTGCATGCCAGGCACCTTCCCGCAGCATGTCCTGTTACCACACAGTAAGTGTCCACTACTACCCCTTAACGCCGGACCACCTCTAAAATGCCCGGCACACTTACCACATTGTAACCCCTTATCGCTACTGTTAACTCATGGAAAAGACTGTTCCCTTACCGCCGTTTAGTAAACATACACCTTAGATTCCATAAACCGCACTATCCTCTGCTTTTGCATTGTTACCATTAATTTAAATACCACAGAGGTCAACTTAGCCAGTCTGTAGCTCCCAACGTCTTCCTTACTCAGCATTGAACACATTCTCTGGAAACAAATTCCACAGATTTCATAGACTGTAAAAATAAAATCTATGATTTGTTTTAAATCCACTACTAATTAGTTTCATGTTGTGTCCTGGTACTATTTGAAAGAATAAATAACCATGTCCTATCAATATGTCCCACACCACTCAAAATTTTTATAAACATCTATCATATCTCCTCTGAAGAGCCCTAATCTTTTTAGCATTTCCCTATAAAGGATTGGTTCCATCCCCCTTTGAATGTTTTGTCACACTTCGGTACATACTAATACATACTGTACCATCCTAGCATACAATATTTCATTTACATATTTCATGTTTAAAGACAGCTTGGATGGGTCACTGATATCCTTGCAGATTGTCACACTGAGACGCTCAAAAGGAGAAGATCTGGATGAGGGTGAAGCTGTGGTTTTTATTAGTGAGAAAGACACAGAAATGGTGAATGGATGAAGTCCACAAACTGGCTCTTCATAGGACAGGGCACTCCAGGCCCAGGGATAGTTAGGATGGAACCTTTCAAGTTGTGCCCTCCAATGCTGGTGGTCAGTGAGTCTTCAGTGTCCAAACTCAAGATGCAAATCGGGAACCAGAAGAATTCTGAAGGGGACAGTAATCAAAGAATGCATGGCAAGAATAAGGTTCAGACCCACTAAGAAGTGGTGCAAGATCTAGTAATGTCCAGCAAGACAAAACAATATCCAGAGCGTCAAAGCGTGAGGCGATACCAAGGTGCAGATCAAGCTCTGGTAAAGACGTTTAACCAGAGCTGGGTTTATCCAGTGCCTAGACAAGAATAAGATAGTCTCTGAAAGAAAGTAGCATGTGCAGAGCATGCTAAGACAGTTAGCGGGACCTACAGATGGCTGCTGGATAGAGGTCAGCGCTTCAAATGAGTAAAGTTGTTCCAGGATGTGACCCAACTGTAGACTGGCTACAAAACCTCACAGAAGCAAAGGTTATTTCCTCAGCAAAGAGTCTAGGGGTTTTGCTAATGCTGTTCTTCTTGCTGCCTTGGGCTGTTCACAGAACAACTGGTTTGGAGGTGCTTTAGTGCTATGGAGAATCAGCATGTTCAAGAATGCCACCTGACTATCCCATCAGACTGAATTGTTCAGGTGGAATGTATGGACTCTTAATGATTTCACACCTCCTTCAGCTCTCCCTTTTAAACTTTCTCTTATAACTCTTGATCTTCCAGGAGCTATCCAGTGTTTTGGGGTGTTGATACCTCTCTTCTCGCTGCTTTGTTCAGCAGTCATATCCTGTTCCTAAGAATTTTATTTATTTATTTATTTAATTTTCTTATATACCGCGCTATTTGTCATCAGTGCGGTTTACATTGAAACAATACAACAATTGGTCAGATATAACAGACCTATAACAGAATGATTGTTAGTTTCCTAACTATAATGGCTATTTGTGGTTATGAGATTACTGATGATTTTGATGGTATGTTGGTGCGCATTCAGTATTTTGAAGTCTTGATGACACTGTTATAAAACAGCCCCTTCCTAGTCAGCCTGGCCATTTCAGTTTGACTGTACTTTTATGTTTTTTAAGTCTTCTTTTACTTCCTAAAATATAGCTACCTATTTGAAAGAAGCTGAATGCTATATTTGTAAATTTTATTTTCCAAAAGGGAAAATGTTCTCAGAAGTAATTTATAATGCATTGTTAATGCAATAAAGAGAAAGAGAGAGAGGAAAAACAATAATCCAGTATTTCATGATAGATAACAGGCATGATTCTTAGGGGTTTTAGTGTGAGTTCAAGAATTGCTTAATCTGTTTATATATAGATTGAATCATTGATTTAAAAAAACAATTATTTATTGATGAACAAGGCCCATAGGCAAAAAATGAAAAAAAAAATCTGGATGGCTCAGACCACATTGCTCCAATTGTAGCGGCTGTATTATTTCCAAAATACAAGGCACAGTTCTAGGATTAATTAATTTGCTCCCTGCTAAGCTACGATGCACCCTACTGCATCTACTGTATTTGTGCGGAGTGCATACATTTTCACAGGACTTTAGCTGCAATTTGCTGGTTAGTTCATGGTATATGCTTGTTTTCTTTTTGGTGATTTAATAATATTTACTACATTCCCAGTCTTAAAATGTTTGAATAATTAGAGTAATGAGATACAATTTATGAAATGGAACAATTGATGTTTGGGTACAACTCTCCATCGCCTTCTAATAGTTGTAACTGAAGCAATAAATAAAAGTGGAGTGTGCTAGCTTTTGATTACAATGGGCCTGATATTCAAAAAGACTTATACGTTCAGTCCCAATGCTGAACACATGAGAATGTTTTCTTTAAAAATATGCCCCAGTCATAAGAATAGACAAGGAAGCCGAGCACTGAATGAAAAATTATCAGGAAAGCAAAATTCAGTTGCTCTCCTGATAACTTATCCTTTTAAATTAGGCCAAAGAACTAGCAGTTCTAACTTAAAGTGCTGATGCCTGATGTGACTATTGACTCTTCAGTCCTTCACCAAGTAGCTTCTTCCCACCACCTTTCAAATTTCAAAATGTGTCACCATGTGAAAGTGACTCCCTTCTCTACCTTCATGCTATCTTAGAAAAAAACAATCCCCAGATGCTGATGATCTCATTCTTTCCCAATCTCCATGCCTTCAAAGTTGAAAACGGTCCCAGAAGCACAGATCCTTTAATCTCTCTCTTGCCCTACACTACTGTTGGCAGCAGAAGGACGCCTCCCTCTGATAAAGGAAAGTGATGGCAGGGGATTCCCTCCACGTTCCAGTCATTTTTTGAGCAGGAGGAATCTCCACATCTTTCCAAAAAAGGGCTTGTCTTTTTGTAGACAGGTTGGAGGAGGGAATCCTCTAGCATCACTGGCCTTTTTCGGAGGGAGATATGGAACGCTGCCAGGGCTTCTTTGCAGAAGAGTAGTGTTGGGCAGGAGAGACATATTTTTAACTTTGAAAGAAGGAAAGCTGGGAGGGAAGGAGGTTGCCTGCATCTGGGGATCATTGGGTTTTTTTTTTTCATCTTTATAGAATGCTAGGGAGGGGGAGAAGGGGTGCCATTGTGCAGGAATATATTCTGAAATTTGAAGTTTAAAGGATGGAAGGCACATGAGAAAGGGGTTACCACCACACAGAGGCACTTTTTCCATTTTTGAAGGGTGGAGAGAGCAAGGCAGAGAAGAGGCATTTTCCAGTTATTGGCTGTTTTTCAGCACTACAGAGGTAATTTTATAAGGAGGCATCTACTTTTAAGTGTGGAACTTGGTGCTACTTAGGCACTACTTTCTAAAGAAAAGGAGGTACTTTTTTTTTTTTAATAACACTAGCCTACGTGGCAGAGATCGTGCCAAAAATTAAGGCACACAGACATTTATACCAGCCCTAATGCTGATGTAAATGCCTGAATCTACTAGGCTGCTATTCAGCCGCAGCGGTCAGCATGTTTAAAGTGTTGCCCGCTGTGGCTGAAACCGGAATTGGATATTCAGCACCAGAACCTGGATCTCCTCTGGCTCCATCACTAGCTGGATAGCAGGAACATTCAGCTGCTACCAGGACAGCAAAACTGCATTACATTAGGACAGCCTTTCAAGAGGGCTAGCCCTATATGGAAACCTACCTGGTTAGCAGACAGAAAATCTCCACTAGCTGGATAATTGCTGTGCTCACCTATGGACTGCCCTGGCGCTGTCTGGCACTGCAATGGTGCTTAGAGGCAATATTCACTGGCCCTCCCCGGTTACTGCCACTGAATATCTTTCTCAGCAGGATTTATCCAGTTAGAAGGTCCTGTTTAACTAGATAAACCCTTTTGAATACCATCTTCTATAGTTTTAAAGAATATACATCAATTATAGTACTTGATAATCTGCAAGTTTATGTGTGTCTGTCCTTGCCCCACCCAATCTCCACCCATTTGCACGCCCACCAACAAAGTACTTGCTAGCATGCAATGCATGCACTCTTACTGTACACTGGCCAGTACTTTATAAGAGATCATTAAGATGTGTACGTGTATGTGGCCATAAATGCACTTTTGAGTCTAAAATAACCCCAAATAATGTGTATAAATTGTGGCTAAAAGTACACTCCCTCTTATAAAGTTACCCCCTAACTTGACTAAGGGGTATGTTTACTAAACGGCAGTAAGGGAGAAACTGTGCTGTTTACGTGTGGTAATAGTATGCATGTCCCCTTAAAGCTGCAAAAATGCTGAGTTTCTGTGCATAAAAGGAACAGGAGGCGGACAGCAGGCGTGAAGGGGCGGAAAGTGGGCAGAGAAGGGGCAGTAACCATGTGTTACTTTAACACCTCTTGCGTTAACACTCCTAAGAGCCCCTTAATGCCTTTAACCTTAGCACAATACATAATCTCGCGGAAAGAATGTCTGCAGAGGGGAGAGAGCCTATTTTAACGTGAGCAGTGTGATGAAATGACAAGTGAGCCCAAGTCAGTGATAGTAGTGCTTCATTAGCACAAGTAGGAAAGGACACCATGCTGATGCTGCCAATGGAGCAAAGGGGGTGGCACATTGGATATGCAGTGGTAGGTGCAAGTGGACATTGCCGACCAGGCAGCTGCCTAGGCGGCACATAGTGGCATAACAACAGAGGATCTGCAGATATGCCATACTGGGTTAGACCATGGTCCGTCAAGCCCCATATCCTCTGTCCCACAATAGCCAATCATGCTCACAAGTACGAGGCTGGGTCCTTAAAATGTACCCATGTTAAATGATGGACCAAAAGAAGCAGGTACAAAGGACTGGCAGATTTCAGGTTTCAGGTTTGAAAAAAAAAAAACTTTTTATTGACTCCTAAACGTTTCGGCCAACAGGCCTTCTTCAGGGGGATTTTGAGGAGACAAACCTTGTAAAGTCCTGTCAGTTTTAAAAGAACTATTGACACATATCAACAGACAACGCTACATGATATGTGGCAATATGTGGGAATAACGAGTGAGGTTATCAAATTTGCAGATGACACAAAACTATTTAAAGTTGTTGAAACCCAAGAGGATTGTGGAAAATTGCAAGAGGATCTTGATAAATTGGAAGACTGGGCATCAAAATGGCAGATGAAATTTAATGTGGACAAGTGCAAGTTGCGCACCTAGGGAAGAACAACCCAAACTATTGTTACACGATGCAAGGTTCCACATTAGGAACCACCACCCAGGAAAAAGATTAAGGCGTCATTGTGGATAACATGTTAAACCCTTGGCCCAGTGTGCAGCGGAGGCCAAGAGAGCAAATAGAATGCTAGGTATCATAAGGAAAGGAATGGAAAATAAAACTAAAGATATTATAATGCCTCTATATCGTTCCATGGTGAGACCGCACCTTGAATATTGTGTGCAATTCTGGTCGCCGTATCTTTAAAAGGATATAGCATTATTAGAAAAGGTTCAGAGAAGAGCCACCAAAATGGTAAAGGGGATGGAAGGATACTCCTATGAAGAAAGGCTAAAAAGGTTAGAGCTCTTTAACCTGGAAAAGAGATAGCTGAGGGGAGATATGATAGAAGTCTATAAATTAATGAACGGAGTGGAACGGGTAAATGTAGATCGATTGTTTACATTATCAGAATATAGAAAGACTAGGGGATATGCAATAAAGCTACAGGGTAAACTATTTAAGACTAATAAAAGAAAATATTTTTTCATTCAATGTGTAATGAAACTCTGGAATTTGTTACCGGAGGATGTAGTAAAGGCTGTTAGTATAGCTGGGTTTAAAAAAGGTTTGGACAAGTTCCTGGAGGAAAGGTCCATAAACCATTATTAAGAAGGGACCCAGGATATCAATGCTTGACCCAGTACAAGCATTGTGGAACCGTGTCTTTTGTGGAAACTGCTAGGTACGTATGACCTAGATTGGCCACTGTTGGAAACAGGATACTGGGCTTGATGGACCTTGGTCTGACCCAGTATGGCATATCTTATGTTCTTATATGTTCTTATCTGTCATGATCACACAGTGACTTTGGCAAAACACAGACATATGGCAGCTATGGAAAGGAAATCTGCCACATGAGGTGGTCCAAGGGACATGGCACCTCAAGCAGAGATCCTGGCAGGCACCCCCCCCCCCCCAGCCATGGTGCTGCTGAACCCAGCTGTGGAGGAAGAGGCCAATAGTACCTGCAGCTGTATCCCTCCAGGTAGCTAGAAAATGCAGGTCCCCCAGGAAATACTTCGGCAGTGGCTGCCATCCTCCCCCCAAGATGTATTGGTGGCAGGCAATGACGGGTTCCTGCATAGTCAGCTGGTGGTGGGGGGCTTATTGGCTATCCTTGTATGCCTCTGACCCCCCATCCAGGCCTTGCACCCAAGGCGCCTGCCTAACCCACATGTTTCACATGCTAGGACTGCACACCACCACCACTGACAGCGTGGCAGCATGTCTGCATGGTGTGGTGGTGGTGGTTGTGTGAGCAGCGGAACCAGCCTGCAGCAGTCTTGTGCACCATGCACATTGCAGCATGTGCCAAAGTCCAGCAACACACATGGTCGGTGTGTATATGTGTGGAGAGTTGCAGATTCAGGTCCCCGCTGGGGTTTCTATATTGCATGTTCCTGTGAACAAGGTTTAACTGACAGTGCAAGTACATCTCCAGCATATCCAACCCCAAAGAGGCGGCCAGCAAGGGTGGAAACACCCACTAGCAGCACTGAAAGGCTTCATTATCCATAGCTGGTTGGAGGCTAATAGCACACTGACCAGACAGTAACAACACTCCATGAGATCAAGGCGCGCTCATAGCACCTGCACACAGAGCACACATTATCAATCCTTAAGCTAACACTGAGACAGGAGCAGTAAGCAGGAATGCCACCATCCCCACTTTTGCACAGTGTGCCAATGAGAGAGAGAGAGAGAGAGTGTGTGTGTGTGTATGTATGGTTCCCCTTTGTCCTGTGGCTTTCTGCACTTCACTTTGGCTCACATTGTCCGAGTTGTTCATAGCCTGTGTTTGAAAATGTGAATAATACGATGCAGTGGATTGTGGGTATCATCTGAAACAGCGCAGATTAACCTGAATGTGTCTGCCGCAATGGTAGGGTCAATGGCTGAAACATCATTGTGCCTGTCTGCCACATGCATTGCATGGGTGGCAACAACATGTCATACTGAGATGGCACTCTCATTATGACCAAAAAGTACCCATGGCATGGCTATGTGTCCATATAGAGCAATTTTAATGTCTGGCTTCAGTAAGGTGAATGCAATCTCTATTTGGTGATGCTAATCACTGAGCAAAATGCTCAATGTCAATGTTGAGTGCTCGTGGTCACTCTAAGCACATGCTGTGCATGCAGACTAACTATAGTTGGTTTGTGCATGGCTGACAAAGCTCAGAGAAGGGCGCAGGGACAATCTTACTCTGTGTGCTGTGGTTGATTGTTAGTTGGGGCAGCAGTGGTTCATGGCCTACTCACTGAGATAGTGGCAGGACAGTAGCAGTAGCTCCATGCCAGCCTATAATCTCCCACTGCAGTGGCTGTCCATAGCAACAGTATATTGACACTGGGCATAGACCTGCATGCTTTTCTGAGGATTAGTATCCAACATGTGCAGAACACATGGCATGCAGGAAACAAGGAGAAACAGCATAGCACACTAGCAATGATGTTGACCTGCAGCATAGCCAGCAGAGACCATCTCTAACAGTGTAGGTTCAGTGAACCAGGTGTTGGGCACCATCCTCACCCTCAAGGTGATAACTGAAGCCACTCTGCAGCACGGCTTGCAGTTGTTATGTGCATGTAGCATACACAGTCAGTGCATCTTACTGAGCTGATGTACTGGATCAGTGCATTCTCCAATGGTTCTTTAGCTGAAGACTGCTATTTTGCATGTGCAGTGCCTCATGGGTAGTGGAAGGCCCAACCTCTACCGGCACACACAACAAACAGTTTGATCAGAGACCTGCAAGCTCTACACATCTGTGTCAAGCCAGGTGGAAATGTAGCCTAATGGTTGGTGCAATGTCTCCATAGTCAAAGGTTCAGGGTTCAATTCCCACTTGTTCATTTCATGCCTGGGTGTTACTCGGGTCACTTACCCAGCTCATACAGTCCATTATCTGCAGACCCTTGTCCTTCTACATTTCTATACATTATGGCCACATGTTGTTAAGCCTAACATGGCATTCTTCATAATAGACATCTGAGAGCTTGGCTTTAGTGGCTCTGCTGTGGCCTATTGCAGGGGATCAGTGACGTATACACAACAGATGTCGGGAACAACTGTTATGGATGTGGTTTCTTTTTTTTTTAAACTTTTATTTTCATTTTGCAACAAACAAAAGAAACAACACACTAAAGGAGACAAAACAAGTATACAATAAGGAAAAGCAAACCCAATTACCCCCCACCCCCATGCTTCTTCTCTAGCCGATTATGTCAGCATGTGAGCGCTTCCAAACAACAGTGATTGTACATCAAAACGAACAAAAGAGTATCTACGATACAGTATGATCATGGGACAGAGATATATACAAATTTAAACAGTCAGATGAGAGCATTTAGCAGAGCGAACATAGTCATTGAGCATCTTCCATTTAGACAGATGATGAGGAGTCTGAACGGAAGTAGCAAACATACGAGGTATTTGTTCATATTTACTGTAGAGACAGACATGATTCCACCATTCATTGGGGCTCAGATGGGAGCTATTTTTCCAGTATTTCGTAATTAGGGAAATAGCTATGCCAAGCATAAAGTCCAAGAGGAAGTAAGCCGCTTCTGGAAGAGAGGGGATCCCCGCAGCTGAGCGAAGTCCCACAATCCTCCAAGAAAGGGGCTCTTGAAAGTGCAAAATAGACTGGATACGACCCCAGACCCGACGCCAGTAATACTGTAGTGCGGGACATTCATACATGACATGAGGTAGTGTACCAATGGCCGCATGGCATGTCCAACAGCTATTGCCCTGAGTGGTGTTCCATTTGGCTAATCTGTCAGGAGTGTAAAAACACCGGTGGGCTAGAAAGAAGAGTGTCTGAGTGAGTGAGGTGGATCGAGAAACCCGTGTCACTCTACTCCAGACAAGGCTCCATTGCTCCGGGGTCAAAGTTACATGCAATTCTCGCTCCCATGCTTTCTGCGCTATAGGGGTATCTCTAATTATAGCATTACATAAGGTTTTGTAAAAATTGGATGCTACACCCGATGAACTACCGATAGATCGGATAGTCTCCGACCAACCTTGTGTAGGGGATGCCGATGGCGGGAGCACCTTAGCACTTCGAAGACAATGCTGAAGTTGCACCAACTGAAAGTAGTGTTTTGCTGGGAGACCAAATTCAATTTGCAATTCACTAAAAGTTTTCCATCGACCATCATGGAACAACTGGTTAGGAATCCAAATGCCCCTAGTGTACCAGGGGCTCCACGCCATCGGTTTATTTTGTATTCGAAATCGAGTATTGTACCAAAGCGGGAGCCTGTCTAACGGACAGAGTCGGGAGTCTAAAGATTGCATAAGAGTATTGAAGGCACCTAAAGTGTCTAAAAGCATTGGTGGATAGTGGGAGTCTGATGGGAGAGTCATACCAGGGAGAAAAGTAAGAGGAATCGGTTTGCAAAGGTCCTCCTCTATGTCTAGCCACACGGGTCTACTCGGTACTAGATCTTCCAGCCAACGAGCGCCTTGTTTGAGGAGAAAAGATTGATGGTATTTCAGGAAATCAGGGAATCTGACACCCCCATTTTCCTTATCTGCTTGCAGCTTATGTTTCGCTATCCTAGGTGTCTTATTTTGCCAGAGGTATCTAGTCAGAAGGCCCTCTATATCTTTATATGTACGTCGAGGTAAAAGACAGGGCAACATTTCTAAAATATAATTCACTTTCGGAACTATCATCATTTTTATGGTTTCTAGGCGACCCCACCAGGTAAGTGTTAAAGGAGTCCAACGGTGAGTAAGCGCCCGGACTTTAGAGGTTAAGTCTTTGGCATTAAAAGAGATAGTGTCTTCCAAAGGAGAGCAATAGTGAACCCCAAGGTATTTGACCATGCGAGGTTGCCATAAAAAGGGAAAGGGTTGCATATCTGCCTGATGAAGCAAAGAATTTAGTGGAAAGGCTACCGACTTGGTCCAATTTATCTTATAACCGGAGAGTTGTGAGTATTTACCAATTTGCTCTAGGACAACCGGTACTGAGTCTATAGAGACAAAGAGCATAAGGTCATCAGCATATGCTGAAATTTTGATTTCCCTATGAGAGAAGGGGACTCCATGAATCTCCTCCGATTGCCGGATTAGTAAAGCTAAGGGTTCGAGTGCAAGATCGAAAAGAAGTGGAGACAGTGGGCATCCCTGGCGAGTACCGCGTTGAAGGGGAAATGGCTGAGACTTTAAAGCATTAGCACATATACTGGCTGTAGGCTGTGCATACATGGTGCGGAGACAACGGAGAAAACCTTCTCCGAATCCGTACCAGCGGAGGGCTGCAAACAGGAAGGGCCATTCTAAGCGATCAAAGGCCTTCTCAGCATCAAGGGAGAGGCCAACAAATGGGCGATCAAGATTAACTGCGGCAGTCAGTACATGACATAGAGTCCGAGCATTGTCAGCAGTTGATCTACCAGGAATGAAACCGCATTGATCTGGGTGTATTAAGGTAGACATCCTATCAGAGAGCCGGGTGGAGAGAATGGTGGCAAATATTTTATAGTCCGCGTTTAGGAGGGAAATTGGACGATAATTAGCTGTTAGTTGCGGGTCTCTCCCCTCTTTCTCAAAAACTACTACATTTGCCATTGAAAAGGACCCAGAAGGAGAACCCTCCTCGGCCAGAGCAGAAAAATAAAGTTTCAAAACAGGAGCTAAGTCAGCGTTAAAGGTTTTGTAAAATTCAGCAGGGAGACCGTCTGGGCCTGCAGCTCGACCAGTGGCACATTTCTTGATAGCAGAATGAATTTCTGATAAAGTGAATGGTTTGTCCATGGCCACTCTATCTTCGTCAGATAGGGTCGGTCTTTGTACCCCTGAAAGTAAGCGTTCAAATACTTCTGGCTCAAAATCACATTCAGATTGATAAAGCCGAGTATAAAAATCACGAAAGAGTTCTAAGATTTCTGTATCTTTAGTGACCAAGCCCCCCCCCCCCCCGACGGATTACGGAGGGCGGTAACACGCTTGGCTTCTTTTTGACCTTTTAGGGCATTTGCTAACAATTTGCCAGCACGGTTATTTTCCCGGTAATATATCCCTTGTTGTGATTCAATATTTTTAGCAGCAGCAGTATACAGAAGCTGATTGTATTGAAAACGCAAGCGCTGTAAGCGGAGTAAAATACATGGGTCAGTACGGGACGTGAGGAGACGCTCCCCAGCTTGTATCTGCTGCTCTAGAATCAGTAAGTGCTGCTTTCTTTGTTTCCCCTGCAGAATTTGATAGCTAGTGATAGTTGCGCGGATAGATGCCTTAAAGCCCTCCCACCAAGCCCAGCTCGCTGTGTCATGGGGTGAGTTAAAATGAAAATAATCTTGGATAGCGGCCTTTATATCAACCTGAAAATCCTTTTGAGCCAGTAGGGATCTATCAAAAAACCAAGCTCGGGGAGAATCGTCTCGCGCAGTGACATGTAATGATAAAGATATGGCAGCATGATCTGAAATATGGAGAGGATGAGTCCTAGCCGTGTCCACTTGAGAAATCAGTGCTTTGGAAATGAGAAAGAAATCTATTCTAGATTGTGAATGATGGGGGGCAGAAAAAAAGGTGAACTCTAAGTCGGAGGGGTGAAGCAGCCTCCATATATCTACTAGCGCAAGATCTTGCATCAGAGCTGTAAGGGTAGCAAGACTCTTGGGTGGACTACTCGTTCTAGGCGGTTGTTTATCTATCAACGGGTCTAACACTTGATTAAAATCACCACCAAGTATTAATGGAGTATTGGCAGAGGCCTGTGCCAACTGCGCAATACTTGCATAGTAAGCAGGGTTGTCCACATTCGGGGCATAATTACAAATACACGTGAATTCACTATCTCCAACCTTAAGGTGTACACGGGCCCATCTACCCTCCTTGTCAGAGCTAGTATCCATTACAGTAGCTTGCAAAGACTTCTTAACCAGAATGGCTACCCCACACCGTTTGGAAACGGCGGGAGAATAGGCAGCCACCGTGTAAGGCTTAGCATTGAGTTTCAGTGTTTCAGCAGAGTTTAGATGCGTTTCCTGAAGAAACACTAAATCAGCATGCTCATGGCTGAGATAGCTAAGGATTTTCTTTCTTTTGATTGGACTATTGATGCCTTTTACGTTGAGCGATAAGATTTTACATAAGGCCATTCAGAAAAGTTAAAAATTCTGAGCATGATAGCGCACATAATTTCACTATGCCCCTCATATTAACTGTATCTGGCTGTACACATGACATGAAAGAAAATAAGCTAATATAATACAATGAAGCGCCCACATTAAAAAAGAAAAACCGCAGTGCGGTAGAGAAGAAGCAGAACCCCAGAAATTACTGGCGACCATGTGTCTGCGGGGAGAAACCCCAGAGAAGGCCGAAATTGAAAAACATATAACCTGTAGAACTGTGCGTGCTCCGAATCCGACCGAGGCACACATCATGGAGGGATAGGAGACCAAAAACAAAAAAGTCATATAGAGAAAGAAAGAAAGTCCAGGTAGTCTCTGTGCTTGGCTGTGACCGCCGCTTCGGGCCCTTCAAAATGGCGGGTAGAGACGGCAAATAATAAGTCCAAGTTGTTGGATTAGCGCATCTGCTCTGCTTCTTTGGAGTCTAAAAATGTTGATAGTAGATCAGGATCTTCGAATGTCCTGGTTTGGTTGTGGAGAGTCACTCGAAGCTTCGCTGGATACAACAGGCCAAAGCGAGCCTGTAGCTGTTGAAGTCGAGGGCGAAAAGCAAGGAGTTTCTTCCGACGGTCAACGGTAGGCTTTGCCAAATCAGGGAAGAAGGAGACTTTATGACCTTCAAATTCCAAATGATGATTCGCCCGGGCAGCATTAAAAATTATTTCCACTTGTTGATATCGTAGTAATCGAAAGATAATAGGCCGGGGGGTCGTTCGGTTGAGCGCCATGTGGGTAGGAACACGGTGTGCTCGGTCAATTTCCAGTTCTCTATGAAAAGTGATCTTCAGCAAAGAGGGAAGAGTTTTGAGCAGGAATTCTCTTATATCTCCTGCTTCCACCCCCTCCGGTATTCCAATGAGCCTCACATTATTGCGACGGGCTCGATTATTGCTATCTTCTAACTCCTTTTGAAGATTCTGTATCTGGCGCTCAGCCTTGTCCAGTTTGCCCAAGCGCACCGCGTGCGAGTCGAGGACCCCCGCCATGTTGTCTTGCCGTAATGAAAGACTTTCAAGTCGGTCCTGGAGCACTCCAACTCTTCTCGCATGGCTCGAAGCGCTTCTCCATTGGACTGCACCAATTCCTTCACGCCGCGTATTTCCTCTAAAATCTCCAGGTGCATTTTGGGGTTTTCACGAAGTGGAACCATCTTCTGTGGGGAAGACACCTCTGTTTTGGAGCGTTTTCCGTGTGAAGAAGAAGGAGACCCGAAGTCCAAGCGCGCTGGTTTATGGGCCGCCATCCCCCCCGAGGTACCCCGGTAAGCTCGGAGCAAAATAGTAAGTTTGTATAGATATTAAGTCAGGATTCTGAGTAGGCCTCTCGGGAGCTTCAGCGCGAAGCGTCTTACCCGCTGGACATCAGGCTCCGCCCCCCATGGATGTGGTTTCTATTGTGTCACCATTGTGACCTTCCAGCTTTACATAAAGAGGATAAATCTCGTACATTTAGGCACATAACACTCATTGCATGGCCATTCCCTGCACTGTTCTTCCATCATTACTTGCTCCAAATGGGGCAAATGGATTCAACTTGTCCCTTTCTATCATGCTATTCTGTCAGGTGTATTTTTTTATTTATTTATTTTTATTTATTTATTTTTCTTATATACCGCACTCTTTAGCATCAGCGCGGTTTACATGGAACCATAATTAACAATAACAGTTTTACATAGAACAGGGAAGAAAAACTTGGATAACTTAGGGAGAAATGCACAAAATTATTTACATATATAACAATGAGTTTTGTGAATATCTTATGATAAATCTATGGATATGCATTAGGACTAGAGGATGGGTGTGTCTATGGTGTATTAGGATTGATTTGGTAGTATTGTATAAATAAGTGGTGCTTGAGTGCTTTCCTGAATTGCATGAGATCAGAGATTGATCGGATTTCTGGAGGCAGTGTATTCCAACATTTGGGAGCATAAAGACTGAATGCTCTGTTGGATGTTGTTAGTGTGCATTTTGTTGAAGCATTTGGTATAATTAGGGTGTTTGCTGATGTAGATCTTCTGGATCTGTTGGGTGGAGTGGGTTGAAGTAGATTGACTAGCGTTGAAGCAGTTATATTGTGGATGGCTTTAAAGGTGAGTACTAGGGTCTTAAATAGTATTCTTCCATGTGTTGGGAGCCAGTGGAGCTGCAATAAGATGGGTGTGATATGGTCATATCTCGCTGCTCCAAATAGAACTCTAGCAGCAGCGTTCATGGCCAGTTGTAAGGGGGTCAATGTAGATTGTGGGAGCCCTTGGAGAATGGCGTTGGCGAAGTCAAAATGGGGTAGGATAAGGGCTTGATAAACAGTTCGGAAGTCACTTGGGTCCAATAAGGTTCGGAGGTGTTTGAGTGTCCGGATCTTGAAATATACAGCTTTAACAATGTGGGATATGTGTAATTTCATGTCCAAACGTTGATCCAAAGTGACTCCTAAATAACGGATTGCAGGTTTTGTTTGTAGTTCGGCTTCTCTCACTTTTATATGAGGAGGAGGGGTAAAGTATTGATTTTTCGTGACAAAGAGTACCTCTGTTTTCTTATGTTGGATCCGAAGGTTTTGCGTTAGAAACCATTCGGATACTGCGTCAAAACAATCAATAAGAGGTGAGAGGTCCATTTGCTTTGTGGAGAATGGCATGTAAAGAAGGATGTCATCGGCATATATCTGCCATTGCACATTGAAGGATTTTATGATGTTACAGACGGGTTGAATGTAAATGTTAAACATGAGAGATGATAGTGATGATCCTTGAGGGACGCCCTGTTTTTGGTGGAAAGGCTTTGATTTTGTTGATCTTGATCTTACTTGCTGTCCTCTTCCCTCAAGGTATGATCTGCACCAGTCGAGAGCGAGGCCGGTAATGCCTTTTTCTTTTAGGCGTTCAATTAGTAGGCCGTGGTGAACAGAGTCGAAAGCTGCAGCTATGTCGATGAAGATAAGTACACATCCTTGGTGGATGTTGTCAACAAAGGTGGTAATATCATTGAAGAGGGAGGTAAGAAGGGTTTCTACGCCATGTAATTCTCTGAAGCCGTGCTGATGTGAATTTAGAGGGGCTTCAGTATCGATGTGGTCTTGTATTTGTCGTTGTGCTTCCTTTTCAAATATCTTAGCTAGAAAGGGTATGCTGGCTATGGGTCTATATGATTCAACTTTGCTGGGGTCAAGTTTGGGTTTTTTTTAGAAGAGGTCTAATTGAGGTTTGCTTGAGTGCTGCAGGGAAGGATCCAGTTGTGAACGATAGATTTATCATTCTTGTAATTATTGGACTGATATCACTGCGTATATTCTTTATCCAATAGGCAGGACAGGGATCAGTAAGAGCAGTGGTGGTGTTGATGGCTGCAATGGTATCCTCAATATGTTTCTTGGGTGGTGTGGAGAATATTGAGAGGCTGTTTAGGCAGATGGTGTCCTGATGGTTAAAGGCAGCAATTTTGTTTGTTTGCAATAGTTTTGATTGCAGATGATCTGCGAAGGCTTGTGGGTGGATCTCTTCAGGTGGGCATGGAGATGGTTCCTTGGATATGGATTTGACTATGTTGAAGAGTTCCCGTGGTTTATTTAGGGATCTTTTGAGTGAGTCAGTGTAGAAATGTTTCATTTTCGTCAGGACTGCTGTTCTGTGGGTCGTGAGTTGAGCATTGTATGCTATCTGGTCGTTTGAGGAGCGAGATCGACGCCATCGTTTCTCGAGTTTTCGAAGGTGTAAGAGGGAGGTCCGCAGATCGGAGGAAAACCATGGTGCATGTTTTCTGTTGGTTGGGATTTTGCTATTGGGTGGTTTTTGTGCAATGGAGCTGAGGATGTCATTCCATGATGTGATCATTTTTTCCAGATTGAGGGTAGTGTCATTGTAGAGAGGGTGGGTTTGTGCAAGTATGAGTTCTTTGTTGAAAGCATTGAAGCTTCGAGTTGTCGTTTTAGTGGGATTATTGGAGGTTCTGTTATCCAATTTGCTAGTGTTCACAGGAATTGTGAAGTTAATTAATTTGTGATCTGACCATGGAAACTGGTATCAGAGTTGTTACAAGGTTATTATCTAATTCACATGCTGAAAGAGGTGCAAAAATCATGTCAAGGGTGTTCCCTTTTGTGTGTGTGGGGACTTTTGATTAATTGCCTGTATCCTAATTCATCCATTGCTTCTAAGAGAGCTGAAGCATGGCTGATGTGCAGAGAGGGGAGATTGAAGTCTCCTAATATCCAATTCGGTTTGTTGTGTTGGGCAGCGTTGGTTGCTAAGTCTAAAATGTTAGGAAGGTCGTCTGAGGAGGATGATGGTGATCTATAAAGAAGGTTGATGGAGCATTGATCATTGGCGATGGATAAAATGTCTAGGTTGTTTGAGCTTGTAGCGTCTGTTGTGGAAAACTGGAGGTCCGTCTTAGTTAATATGAGGGTTCCTCCTCCTCTTTTATTCTCTCTATGGCAGGAGTGGATGGAGAAGTTGTTGGGTAGGAGTTGATTGATGATTATGTTGTCTGTGTTAGATAACCAGGTTTCAGTTATCATGAGAATATCCAGGTTATAGGCAGATATTAAATCGGTGACTATCGGCCATTTCTTACGGATTGACCGAGCATTGATGAGGGCACATTTTAATGCTTGCAAGGGTTCCTTTTGCTTGGTTCTCTTGGTAGTTTGGAGGGCTATGTGTAGCAGGTGTGAGTGTCGTGGTAGTGTACCAATTCTTAAGGGAGGATATGGGGCTTCTGCCTGTCTATGGGTATGCCTTTGTAGGATAGGGATTTGTTGTAGATCGTGTGGTAGGGCAAGGGATTCAGCTACCCATCCTAGAATGATGAGTAATGTGCCTATTGAGGCAGTGGTAGTAGGAGACATTTTAACTTGCTGCTGTTAGTTTTTAAGGATTGTTTCAGTGAGGGTAAATGTGATTACCATACAGTGGGTAAAGTACTTAAAGAATACAGTAAATAGAGTATTACTAGCTACAAATAGGTATAATAGTTACCGTAAGCATTGAATAATACAGTAATTAATACAGCAAATAACACAGTAGGTATACTATTACTAGCTGTGAACAAATAGGTATAATAGTTACCATAAATAGTGAATAGGTATAGCTGGTTATTAGCTAAAATGGGTTCTGTTACAATATTAAGTTCGCTAGATCCTATTGAGGATCACATTTGAGCAATATGAGAGGCGGTATATAGACTAAACATATGGGTATCACAGCGGAGGTTACTTCTAATTGGATATGCAGAGATTTATACATATATTGGAAAATAGATGTTAACTATTTCAGATAGTCTCTACCGTGAATGTGAGAGTTTATTAGATAAGTAGAATATAGATGCATGGGAGGAGCATACCGGTGAGTTTTCAGGTAGCTGTTGTAGTCGGCTGAGTCCTGTTGCTTGGAGATGCTGTGTGCAGGTTGCGGGTGGGTTCTTCTGGTGCCTCGCCGGCGGCTTCTTTTAAGGGTGCAGGCAGGCCCCTCTCACAGCCCCGATTGAGCTGGAGGGCTGAGCGGCTTGGTGGACGGCCCGCTCAGAGCTCGACCCCAGTCAGGGGAGCTAGGATGGAGGATCGCGGCTGCTGTATTTTGTGGAGTGTTTGCTGGCTTCACACTGTGGGCCTCTGCCTAAGGGCCGTGCCAAAGGGCCCTCTGGCGAGGCCCTCAGGCGCGGGCCCGCAAAGGCGCGGGCGCACCCGATGGCGCTTCTTTTTAAAGCAGGAGATCTGCCCCGGTTGGGCAGATCTCACTTCCGGGTGTCCGACGCTGCTTCCTGGTGCTCCGGCGGCTCTATCCCCTCCTGGGAGAGCCGGTGTTGAGCCGGAGTGCTGGGCAGGCAGAGAGGAGCTCGCGCCCGATGGCGCTTCTTTTTAAAGCAGGAGATCTGCCCCGGTTGCACAAGCTGAGGCACAAATGGTGTTTCATGTACCACATGGAATTGCAACTTTTGGATCACACACACTAAACGCTTTTGGCCAGTATGATCCCATGCATTCACCCACCACACACATTGCAAACTCTCTGCTTGGAAAATCTATGGCACAGTGCTGCACCCACCATTTGGCCGTCAGGGGGATTCATGGTGAGGCAGCTTACTGGCACAGCCAATAAGCTGTCCCACCATGGCCATCAAGGGTCATTTGCAGCATTTAGCCATGTCATGCACACCTCTCCTGTGACTGCTCCACTCATGGACAATCCTCACTTTGTTGCCCACATCAGGAACATGCTGCCTCCACCCAGACACTCTCTTGGCCTCTGGCATGCCACACACTGACAGTACATCTGGATACATGTTCACGCATCACAGACACTATAATATAGCTTACGGCACAGTTTATGCTTTCAAGAGCATCTAGGACTGCACGCCTGTCACATTGCCCCCCACTGCTGACTCCCCTCTGCTGACTCTGCTGCCGCCACCATCCACCCATGACACTGCCAACACCCACACTGACCAGCATCACTAGGCAGCTGCCTTTCTCTCCTAGTCAACAGCACAGCCCTTCTTTATGGTCAAACATGCTCATCACAGATACTGCCACATAGCCAGGCATCAGGTGAATCAACTCCATCAGCTACCAACTGTGCTTGCATCCATACCATCTCCAATGGCTTCTCTGCCCCCACCCCCTTTCAGTGTTTCAGAGGCTTTCCTGCGTTAAGCTGCATGCAAAACACCTTAACACAGCATGTCGTGCTACCGCACGATAAGTGTCCACTACCACCCTTTAACGCAGCATGCCCTTTTATCTCCTGTTAAGTGTCCACTACCACCCCTTAACACCGGAACTCTTCTAACATTCCCAGCACACTTACTGCACAGTAACCCCTTATCGCTGTTGTTACTGCTCGGAAAGACATGCTCCCTTGCCGCTGTTTAGTAAACATACCTCTATGTTTAGATAGGAAGAGCCCAGCAGCATGCAACCTAGCAGATCAAATTGGACTGGTTAGAATTAAGTCTGTTTTCAGCTGAAAACCTAGCTAGGTATGGTAGGTATGGGGGAGGAGTGGTCTAGTGTATGGTAGGTATGGGGGAGGAGTGGTCTAGTGGTTAGGACAAGGTACTTCAGGCCGGAGGGTCAGGGGTTCAATTCCCACCTGGGGACAGCAATCTCAGGCCAGAGGGACTGGGATTTCTAGCCCTATAGGCACTCTTTGTGGTCTTGGGCAAGCCACTTAACCCTCCATTGCCCATGTTCCCTGTAAGTATTAGCATATGTGTCTCATATCCCCTCATGTTAAATGTATCCCCCAATTGACCACTTTGACCCAGTGAAAAGCGGGATATAAATACAGCTAAATAAATAACATCCTTAGGGGTCCTTTTGCTAAATTGTGCTAAGCAGTTAACTTGTGTTTTTCTGTGCAGTAACTGTGCACAAGGGCCTGAAATAACTGTTACCACAGGGGCAGGACAGTTAATGCATGCTGGTTTGTGTAATATTTTCTTTTACTTGTAAGTTGCCCCAACTCAATCATAATTGGACTACTTTATACAATAGGAATATTAGCTTTAATTGGGACTACCTGAAGGGTTTTCCCCTATTGTATATCCTCATTTAAGCTTGTCATTGCACTGACAGCCCTCAGCTGGGGGCCATATTCCAGTGTCCCCTCTGGAACCTTGCAGTCTTAGGCCCTGAATCCAATCAAGAGATGTCAGCATTGTGTGATGACTGAGACGCTTTCCACCCAAAGACTGCAAATGCTGCCTTCACAGCATCTCCAGCAGTGATTAGACCCAGGAATCAAATCCAGATCTTCTGCCTGGCAGTATACAGTGATATCACTGCAATGATATTATAGAGCTGAGAAAGGTTCGTAAGCAAGATAATGGATCACTGCTGTTACAGTTTATGTTAGCAAACCACCTAGTCTTCTTTTCCAGGGTCAATACGTTAGTTAAGCTGCACATAGATCCTTGCTTATAAGCTGGTCTTAGAGATGTAAAGCTGGATTTTAGATTTTCACCTCTCTGTCAAGAAAACAGTTCCTCTTTATCACTATTTTGTGCTTGATTGACACAGCACATTATCCAGCCCTGTACATTCTCATTCAAATGCAGTCTCCATTAAGGATTTTACACACATAGACGCCACAGACCATAGCTTAGTAGAAAAGGTAGTTACTGTATATAACACTTACAAAACATGTTTGAAATTTACAGATGACAATTTCATTATTTAAGCTCTGTTTCCCCTGTCTTCACCTTTGAGGTATCTATTGTCCACTGATATCATGAAAGGCTCACAGCTTTCTCACTTCAGGATACTGGATCCGAAACTTCAGGAAAAAGAACCATAATCAAGTTCTTTGTCATTCACCTCTTTGAAGAGTTTATTTGCTTTATAGGGACGTGGACCATTTGGACTGGCATTATTAGAAAAGGGCTAATATCACACACCAAGCTCCTTCACATTTTAGCAGGGCTGTCACTCAGAAGGCAACCTTTTACCTGCTCTGAACCAGGGCTGGCCCAATCATTAGGCAAACTAGGTGGTTGCCTTTGGCGGCAGCTTCTGGGTGTCAGCAAAGAGCAGGAATTCAAAGCTAAACAATAGATTCAGACAGTCAGAGGGGGAGTAAGGCTTAAGGTTGGCCTGGGGGCTCCAACACTTTGAATCAAGTCTGGGGCTGACCCTGCTCAGAACACACCAGGTTAGGGCATTATTGCATTCTACACAGGATGACTGAAAAATAGTAGCTTGGCCTGTAACAGATGGTTGCATATGGTTTAGGTCTTTTGCTACCTGAATCTTTTTCTAGTAACCTTCGTGCATGAAACACTATAGAAAGCAGATACAATGTATTCATTTGTATGGTATGTTAGTCTCTGAATAGGTCCAAAGAGGTCTGATCTAAGCTTCCCTGCTTGGAATATACTTGGCAAAAAGTTTTGGTTCGGTTCATCATCTGTTCAATTACCCGTTTAGTTCATCTTCAGGTTCTGCATCATTCAGATTATTCAGGTCCATTAAAGTCAATGGGAAAAGCAATTTTATACTCTATTAGTGAGATTTTCCACTCATTTTTAATAAACCTTCTTAAAGTTTGCTGGCAGGCATTTGACATAGAGGCAACAGCACTCCAAGACTTTAAGAGTGGCATGAAGCACCTCATGGAAGCAATAGAGAGGAAAAATCACCAACAATGGCATGAAGATTCCAAAGCCACTACTAGAGGGGCAAAACACTCAGAGTAGAATGAATAAAACCCTCCCCCCCCCTAAGTCATAGGGAAGGGAGCAACCCAGCACTAACCCAGGCAGGGCCATACCGAGGTTGAATCGCACCCTGTGCGACTTGCACAATGGGCGCTTGCCCCCTTCCCCCTCCCCCGCGGTGGGAGAGAAGAGGCATGCCCGCTGTGTAACATGCTGGCGCGCTAAGCAGATCTGTCCCTCCCTCTCTCATGTCATGTCAGGTACTGGGGAAGAGGAAGAAAAGCACCAATATTAGCAGGGCAACTCCAAATCCTCTGTGAGTTAGGTTAGCGTCTGAGTTTTGTTGGAAAATTAGCTCATTTCGGGGATTCATAAAAGAGTATCTGAGTGTCTCTGAAGACAGGTTTATCCAGAAAAATTGAACTGCAAGTGTGCACTTGTGTTTTGTGTAACAGTTCCAGAAAAGAGCACATGAAAGGATTTAGAGCCTGTTCTTTAAAAGGAAGATTGGAATGCAGCCTAAATGTTCATCTCTTTTCTTTCTCTTCCACCTCAACAGCAGCCTCAACAGCAGCTTCTTATCTCCCTATAGGTACCTTGGGTTTTTGCAGTCCAAGTACATGAACCTGCATTTTTTAGCATTAAATCTTAGCTGCCAAATTCTACATCATTCTTCAGGCTGCACTAAAGCCCTCCTGTTATCCACCTCTTCCAAGGTGTCTTTCTATCTATTGCAGATCTCGGTATGTTCTGCAAATGTCACTTACAAGAATGTTAAAAAGAATAGGACTAAGGACACATCCCCTTAGCACAGCACTGGTAACGTCCTGATTATCAGAATGAATTCCATTTACCTATACTCTTTGTGACCTCCAATTCAAGCAGTTTCTAACCAAGTCAGCTACTTTAGGGCCCATCCCAAGGGCACTCCATTTATTTATATGCTGTCTATGCAGAACTGTGCATAAGAACATAAGGTATGCCATACTGGGTCAGACTAAGGTCCATCAAGCCCAGTATCCTGTTTCCAACAGTGGCCAATCTAGGTCATACGTACCTAGCAGTTTCCACAAAAGACACAGGTTCCGCAATGCTTGTACTGGGTCAAGCATTGATATCCTGGGTCCCTTCTCAATAATGGTTTATGGACCTTTCCTCCAGGAACTTGTCCAAACCTTTTTTAAACTCAGCTACACTAACAGCCTTTACTACATCCTCCGGTAACAAATTCCAGAGTTTAATTACACATTGAGTGAAAAAATATTTTCTTTTATTAGTCTTAAGTAGTTTACCCTGAAGCTTCATTGCATGTCCCCTAGTCTTTCTATATTCTGATAACATAAACAATCGATCTACGTTTACCCGTTCCACTTCATTCATTAATTTATAGACCTCTATCATATCTCCCCTCAGCTATCTCTTTTCCAGGTTAAAGAGCCCTAAACCTTTTAGCCTTTCTTCACAGGAGTATCCTTCCATCCCCTTTACCATTTTGGTGGCTCTTCTCTGAACCTTTTCTAATATCGCTATATCCTTTTTAAGATATGGCGACCAGAATTGCACACGATATTCAAGGTGCGGTCTCACCATGGAACGATATAGAGGCATTATAATATCTTTTGTTTTATTTTCCATTCCTTTCCTTATGATACCTAGCATTCTATTTGCTCTCTTGACCGCCACTGCACACTGGGCCGAGGGTTTTAACATGGTATCCACAATGACGCCTAAATCTTTTACCTGGGTGGTGGTTCCTAATGTGGAATCTTGCATCGTGTAACCATAGTTTGGGTTGTTCTTCCCTAGGTGCATAACTTTGCACTTGTCCACATTAAATTTCATCTGCCATTTTGATGCCCAGTCGTCCAATTTATCAAGATCCTCTTGCAATTTTCCACAATCCTCTTGGGTTTTAACAACTTTAAATAGTTTTGTGTCATCTGCAAATTTGATAACCTTACTCGTTATTCCATTTTCCAGGTCATTTATGAATATGTCAAAAAGCAGTGGACCCAGCACAGATCCCTGGGGTACACCACTATTCACCTTTCTCCATTGGGAAAATTGGCCATTTAGTCCTACCCTCTGCTTTCTATCTTTTTAACCAGTTCCTGAGTCACAGTAGTACATTGCTTGCTATCCCATGACTCTTTAGTTTTGCCAAAAGTCTCTGATGAGGGACCTTGTTAAAGGCTTTCTGAAAGTCCAGATGCACTATATCAACCGACTCACCTTTGCCCATCTGTTTATTCACACTTTCAAAAAAACATAACAGGTTAGTAAGACAAGATCTTCCTTGTCTAAAGCCATGTTGGCTGTCTCCCATTAGGCCAAGACTATCTACATGCTGAGTAATTTTATTCTTTATGATGGTTTCTGCCATTTTTCCTGGTACTGACATCAGGCTCACCGGTCTGTAGTTTCCCGGATCACCCCTGAAACCTTTTTTAAAAATTGATGTTTAACAAAAGACTTTGCTGAAATCTAAGTATTCCACATATAATGTTCTCCCTTAATCCAACTCTCTGATCACCCAGTCAAAAAAATCAATCAGATTTGTCTGAAAGACCCACTTCTAGTAAAACCATGTTGCCTCAGATCCTGCAATCCATTGGAGTCCAGAAACTACGCTATCCTTTGTTTCAGCAATGTTTCTAATCATTTGTTCACCACAGAGGTCAGACTAACAAGCCTGTAGTTCCCAGCCTCCTCCTTACTTTTTCTTTTGGGGAGAGGGGCTACACCCACCCTTCTCTAGTCCTCTGGGACCAGTCCTGGCTCTAAAGAAGCATTGAAAAGACAGAGAGAGGAAGTGCCATACAGGGCCATTCCTAGGGCTGTGCGTGCGGTGCAGCCGCAAAAACGCAAGTACAGAAGGGGCACTGATGTCATCACAGGGCTTCCAGGAAATTCAAAAAGAGTGAATTACTGGATATGACTGGATGGGGGTGGGGGGCACCAGATTTGTTAGTCGCACAGGGTATGGTATGGTCCTGCTGCCAGGACTTGTCTAAGTTCCTTCAATACCCTTTGATGTATCCCCTCGAGCTCCATCACTCTGTCTACTTTTAGTTTGGCTACTTATTTCTTCATGAACTCTGAAAATTGTTCAAGATCTACCTCACTTCCATTCCTATTAGTGTGTATTTTCTGAGGTCTTGCTCCCAGCCCTTCATCTGTGAACACAAGTGAAATCTGTATTCTGCTTTATCCTCATCAGCTTCTATATATTCCTTCTCTTCCCCCTAGAGTTTAACACCACTTTTGCATGTCCTCCTGTCATTATGTGTAAAAGGAAAAGTCATATCCCCCATTTTACTATATTTGCTTTTTTCCTTCCATTTGCATCTTTGCTTTCATGCTTACTTTCCCAGCTTCTCTTAGGGGAGTGGAAAAGTAGCCTAATGGTTAGAGCAACAGGCTAAAAGGCAGGAAAGCCAAATTCAAATCCCACTGCTGCTCCTTGTGGTCTTGGGCAAATCTCATAACCCTCCGTTGCCCAGGTGAAAACTCAGGGGTTGATTTGCAACAGCAGCAGCCACTGCTATGCATTTTAGACTAAGCGGTATATAAGCTTAGCTAAATAAATAGATAAATAAATAAGTTAGGACTAGATAGTCAGCATAAGCAACCAGCATTGAATATCTGGTTTTGGCCAGATTGTTGTTTTGCACTCTGGTTAACGGAAATATTCAATCACTAAACAGATTGCAAACCCATGTAAAATTAGGACAGCTCTAACTTCATGTGGTTTGGCTATGTGCTTAGCAGCTGAATATCGCTGCTAAACACATCACTGCTACTGCCGCCCCCACACTGTCCAGGGAATGCCCTGGCACTATCCTGATAGCACCAGGGCATTTAACTTGGTTAGTGGGGGGATATTCAACCTCACTAACCGGGTTAATGCAGTTGAATATCCTGATCAGCGGCATTTATGCGGTTAGCAGGTCTGCAAACTGCATAAATCTCTTCAAATATGCCCCCTTTGATTATATGCCCTCCAGGGACAGAAAAATACCTCTAATACCTGAATGTAACTCACCTTGGGCTACTACTGAAAAAGGCATGAGCCAAATCCAAAGCTTTTCCAGATCTCGTTGCTTGTCTTTCTTTCTCAGTGATCTTTTATTTTATTTATGTGCTACAGGTATCCAACATTAGGAAGGGTAACCTCCTTTTCCTGGCCCTTCAGCTACTTTTTGAGACCCATAGCAGCCTTCATTTCCTCTTAGTTGTATTTACTTTCTTATCAAAAAGATTCATTTCCCTTAAAATATCAATTTTCAGTTTTGTTCATTGTTTTTCTACAGCTGCCACATGTTCCCATCCAGCAAGAGACTCCTTGAAATATTTCCTCCATTTTGACACATTCACACTCATTATGCCCCTCATGCACAGCTGCAGCCTGCACACAATCTCCTATAGCTTCCGCTGTGCCCCCACTCATTCTATTGCTCTTTCCTCTCTTTGCTCTCCCCACCCCACTCACACTCCTTTTGCTTTCACACACACAGTCAGAATCCAATTCCCTCAAATCCCAAAATAATGCACAAGTACAGAGCTAGCGGCGCTCATCAAATGCTGAAATAGTGACTGCAAATCAGATAAAACTGAAATGGAGGCCTTGAGAACAGAGACTATGTTCTGCATGCAGTGCTGTCAACTATTGAACTATTTTATTTTTCAGTGCCATCAAGTCAGTGTTGACTCCTAGTAACCCAGCTACCTCTGGGTTTTCTTGGCAATGTATCACTGGAAGTAGATTGCCAGCCTTTTCTTCTGAGGGGCAATAGAGGGTAAAGTGTCTAGCTCAAGGTCACAAGAAGTGCCAGTGGGACTTGAACCCTTGATCTTCTGGGTACTAGGCAGTTGTTCTAACCATTAGGTTACTCCTCCACTCAAACTATTGAGCTATTAGAAAAACAAAAACATTTCATATACTGGGCAAAATGAAAACGTAAAAGCTGCTTCCTGCCCCCTTCCAGGTCTCCTTCACTCAATTCACCAATCCCCACTAAAATGCACCTCTCCCTCACCCCCAATCCCGAGTCCTCACTTTTACCTCCAAGACATCTTTTTCTATACCCTCCAATGAAATGTCAAACCCATTTTTCCTCACCACACCCACTGCATTTTTCCAAGATCTCCTTTTGCACCCATTTCCTTGTTCTATACTCCCCACCCCATTTTGCTTCCCCCTTTTACCTTGCTCCTGCTTTCCCCTTCCATTTCCCAAATCTCTCTTCATGCAGCATGTCCAAAATTTGACCGGTCCACATGCCTCTGTGATTGTGTCTGTATACTCATTGACTATACTGTCACTCACTCAGACTCTGCTGATGCCTGGCTGCTTGCCTCACCCTTGCCTGTCCCCACTCCCCACACAGAGGTAGACTTTAATAATAACGACAAGAATGGATCAACATCTACCCAGTCCAAAACTGGACAGCATCCTATGTCAAATAATCCTGTCTGCATTGCAGTTCTATGAATTAGAAGAAAAAATAATAATAATTACAACAACGAACTACAATTCTTATTTAAGGGCATTACGTAGGAATTGCAGTTTAGTTGTTTTAAGGTTATGAGAAGTAGGAGGTGCCATACTGCAAAAAGATAAATAAATATACATTGATAATAAAAACTCACCTCAACTAGCAATCTTGATTTCTGCCTAGTGTGTCACACCCTACCATAGACCCTGGATGCTCATAGGAAGTCATGGCACGGCCTTGCGCTCTTCCTACACCTCTCTCTGATCCTGGATGCTTGCAGAGATTTGCAGTCCCAGCCCCCTGTCCATGACTCGGATTCCACATGTCTAAACATATCCCATGCACATAAGCAAAAACAGGTAGCACCACAGCACCGCGCAGCACACAGGATAACAGGAGGAGGTGTGTCTCTGTGGTGCGGCTACCCAACTTCTCCCCCTCTTTTTTTCTCAGTCACTCATGGCCCAGGTCTGGCCAAACTTGGTTTTTTTTGGAGGTGGAATTAGGGAACTGGAGTGGAGGGGGGGGGGAGGGGGAGGCTTGGTCTGCAATTGCACCTGCAGCATCCAAGCTGGTGTTGCATAAAAATCAATACAATGCAGCGTGAACATGAAGGAGAAGAGGAGGAGGAAGTGCAACTGTTGAAGGTGGGAGTGAACAGACAGGCACAGGTATGATCAGATGATGATCAGCAATGCAACTTTCTCTTACATAGCCACGGCTGAATTTTCCTATGGGCAATAGGGATCCTGTTAGGCAGGGGCCTGGGGGCAGCTGCCCCTTTTGCCCATAGCTAAAAGCAGCCTTTGGAGAAAAACCCTGAGACCTCTTCGCTGCCGCTTTCGGATCTTGATTCACCTGATCTCCTTTGTGTTTCTTTACCATTCCCTCTAGATGTATCCTGTGTCTACATTTACTGTGTTGTCTGTCTTGACTAGATTGTAAGATCTGATGAGCAGGGCCTGTCTCTTACATGGCTGTGCAGCACTGTGTATGTCTTGTAGCGCTATACAAATGCTCAGTAGTAGTAGTAGTAGTAGAAGTGGTGGTAGTATTCAATTGAGATGGCTATGCGCCACTACAGGCATAGCCGTCACTACCGACCTCTAACCCCGTATATTCAATGCTGGGGTCATATGCGGCCCTTGCATTGAATATACAGGGGTCACTGTACAACCTCTGACGCTGCAGAGGTTAACTGGGTAGTGGCAATATTGCATCGCTACCCGGTTAGCTCCCGAGAGCAAAACTAGGCCAGCTTTTGCTTTGCCTAGTTTTACCCACAGGTCACTAACCAGGTAGCAGTGCAATATTGCCACTACTCAGTTAGCTCCTGCCATGTTGGAGGCTGCCCATGACAATCCTAGCATCGGGATGTATAGTAACATTAGTTGAATATCCCGTTCTGTGGCATTTATATAGTTTACAGGTCAGTAAACGATGAAAATGCCTTTAGAATATCGGGCACTCTTATAAAGGAAGTAAACTGATGGCATGTTTGGTTGGGTCATGTGTAAGTTAGGAAGAGGCAGTAATGTCAGACTGTAGAAGGGTGCACTAAAAGCTTTAGGCTCTCTCCTCTTAAGCCCTCCTGGATCCTTTTCAGTCTGACCTTCGTCCTTTACGTTCTATTGAAATGGCTCTTGTCAAAGTCTCCATCAACTTGTTCCTGGCAAAATCCAAGAGCCTTTACACAGTCCTCACACTTCTTGACCTTCCTGCTGCTTTTGACCTTGTTAACTACAACCTTCTCCTTGATACCTTATCCTTGCTTAGTTTTAGGGCTCTGTGCTATCCTGGTTCTCTTCTTATCTCTCCCATCACTCCTTTAGTGGTTGTTTTGGTGGATCCTCCTCTGCTGCTATCCCACTCTCAGTTGGTGTATTTCATGGATCTGTCTTGGGTCCATTACTTTTCTCACTCTATACCCAGTTCCTTGGCACGCTCATCTCTTCCCAAGGCTTTCAGTGCCATCTTTATGCTGATGACTCCCTGATCTACCTCTCTATACCTGAAATCTCTCTGGCAAGCCAGGTACGGATCTCTGCCTGCCTTTCTGACTTTGCTGCTTGGATGTCTCACCATCACTTGAAATTGAACATGGCCAAAATTGAGCTTCTTATTTTTCCCCCTAAAACCTCCTCTCCCCTTCCTCCTTTCTCAGTCACTGTGGATTACTCCTCCCTGTTTCCTTGGCTCGCAACCTTGGGGTTGTCTTTGACTCCATTCTCTCTCTCTCTCCACACACATCCATCTGATATCTAAGACCTGCCATTTCTTTCTCTATCAGAAAATAAAAGAATCACTCCAATACAAACATGTGTGTTTCTTCTGCAATACCACTTGATAAACACAATGTACACCGGGTCTCAGCATACACGGGCATACGGTGAAGGAACAGCCAGAACAAATTCAGGCCATCTACACCAATATCAAGCCCAATAACATCAATGACCCAGTGACTAGCAGCTGGCGATACCCACACCTCGCTTCTTAAATATAAAAATAAACAGCACTTAGCTTAAAAGCCAGGCAGGGAAACAAGACAAACGCCAGCCGCATCCCCATTTCTTTCTCTATAACATCAACAAAATCCGCTAAACCTTTTCTGAACCACTACCAAGACACTCATCCACTTCTTAATCACCTCCCAACTTGACTATTGTAACCTCCTCCTTGCTGGTCTTCCTCTGAATCATCTCTCTCCCCTTCAATCTGTTCAATACTCTGCTGAGCGGCTAATCTTCCGCCAGCCTCATCATGCTCATATTACCCCTCTTCTCAAGTCACTTCATTGACTCCCTATCCATTTCCGCATCCAGTTCAAACTTCTGCTGACCTATGAATGCGTTCACTCTGCAGCTCCTTACTATCTTTCATATCTAATCTCTCCGTATACCCCTCCAAGGGAACTCCGCTCTTCTGGCAAATCACTTCTATTTGTGTCCTTCTCTTCTACTATTAACTCCAGATTTTGCTCCTTTCACCTTGCTGCACCTTATGCCTGGAACAAATTACCTGAGTCTATATATCAGGCGCCTTCTTTGGCCCTTTTCAAATCCAGGCTGAAAACTCACCTCTTCACTGCCGCTTTCAGATCTTGACTCACCTGATCACCTTTGTATTTCCTTACCTTTCCCCTAGATGTATTTAATGTCTACAGCTACTGTGTTGTCTGTCTTGACTAGATTGTAAGCTCTGATGAGCAGGAACTGTCTTTTACATGTGTCTATGCAGCACTGTGTACATCTTGTAGTGCTAAACAAATGGTCAGTAGTAGTAGTAGAACCTTCCTAGTAATGCCAGTATGAGGCAGCATAAAAGATAAAGCTTGTTCTTCATGTATAAACTGAAGCATAGGAACAACCATTATCTTTAAAGGGCTGTCCATGACATCCCTTTCAAACCACTTCTTAGCTTCTGAAACATTAACAAGAATATTAATGTGCATTTTATCAGTGTCATAGATAAATGAAGAATTCTGCCTGTAATGAAAACAGGCCCTCCAAAGAAGTATGGTCCAATTTTGAGTTAGACAGGCTATGCGCCATGGCGGTGCATAGCCTGCCCACTGACCCCTCTAACCCGGATTTTCACTTCCGTTGCAGCGGAAGTGAAAATCTGGGTTAGCCTGGATACCCTGGCAGCCGCAGAGGCTACACGGGTAGCAACAATTTTTGATGCTACCCACATAGTCTCTGCACCTTAAAGATAGGTGAGTAAAAACCTTGCCTATCTTTAAGGCGCAGAGGGTTATGTGGGTAGCATCAGAAATCGCTGCTACCTGTGTAGTCCCTTCCTCCGCCCCCAGTTCGGATAGCATCTGGACGTGTTAGGGACTTATCCGGGATTTTTGAAGGGTACTACCCATGTAGGTGCCCTTCGAAAATCCTGGATAAGTCTTTACATGGATAATTAGGGAAGTTACCTGTGTAAAGACCTTCGAAAATTGGGCCCTATATCACTGCCCATATTGAAAATGCTTAGCTAAATAAACCCAGTTTTGTTGTACTTACATGGGAATACCAAATTCTTTCAGTGATCCAGTATTTTTAATATTAGCCTTTTAAGTTGGGCTGGTGCAAGGGTATTGATTCCCTTCAATAGTGTGGCCCCTTCAATTAACTTCCAGATCCCCCTCCCCGACTACTGATAATCTGAATATTAAACAGAATAATCCTAACAAACATCCAAACAGCAACTCTCCTGTAATAAATAAAATACCCCAGTGGAAATAAAAGAGTGATGGGATATTTGATCACACTGAGCTGCAAAAGCTAAGGAAGTGTGAAGAAGCCAAGTGAGGCAGAGAACAATAAATAATGACAAGAAAAGCCCATGATACTAGTGGAGGAAAATATTTTCTTTTCTTTGTCTTTTTTTTCGAGTAGTACTAGCAATAATATTGCAGGACAGTGGCACTGAACCGAGAAAGGAAGCTGGGAAGCATTAGCGTCTAGGACAGGCTGGGCAAGCTGTAGAAAACCAGAAACACAGAAGCACATTCAAGGGGGAAACATAGAAACATAGAAACAGAAATATGAAGACAGAAAAAGACCACATGGCCTATCTAGTCTAGAACAGTCCCCTTTTTTCCTTTAGAGATCCTCTGTGCTTGTCCCGTGCCTTTTTGAATTCAGATACTGTCCTCATCTCTACCACCTCCACTGGGAGACTATTCCATGGATTCACCACTTTTTCCGTAAAGAAATATTTCCCATATCACTCCTGAATCTATCTCCCTTCATCCTCATCCCATGACCCCTCGTAGCAGAACTTGCTTTCAATTGAAAGAGGCTCTCTTACTGTGCATTTATGCCATGGAGGTATTTAAACATCTCAATCATATCACCTCTATCCTGCCTTTCCTCTAAGGTGTACATATTAAGATCCTTAAGTCTGTCCAGATATGCTTTATAATGAAGACCACTAACCATTTTAGTAGCCACCTTCTGTACTGACTCCATCCTGTTTATATCCTTTTGAAGGTGCAGTCTCCAGAATTGCACACTATACTCCAAATGAGGTTGCACCAAAGACTTATACAGAGGCACTATCACCTCCTTTTTTCTGCTAACCATTCCTCTCCGTATGCATCTAAGCATCCTTCTAGCTTTTGCCGTCACCTTTTCTACCTGTTTAGCTACTTTAAGATCATCAGACACAACCATGCCTAGGTCCCGCTCTTCTTTAGTGGACAAAGGTTCTTCAACCCCTATACTATATTGCTCCCTTGGATTGCTGCAGCCCAAATGCATGACCTTACATTTTTTAACATTAAGTCCAAGCTGCCAAATTCTAGACCATTCTTCAAGCTTAGCTATATCTCTCCTCATGTTATCTACACTTTCCTGGGTGTCTACTCTATTGCAGATTTTGGTATCATCCGCAAAGAGGCAAACCTTACCCGACAGCCTTTCCGCTATATCACTAACAAAGATGCTAATAATAATCAAACCAAGGACAGATCCCTGGGGCACACCACTGATAACATCCTTCTCCTCAGAGTGAGCTCCATTTACCTGTATTCTTTGTCGCCTCCCACCCAACCAATTTCTAACCCAAGCATTAACTTTAGGTTCCATCCCTAGGGTGCTCAGTTTGTTTATAAATCGCCTGTCAGGAACAGTGCCAAAGGTTTTACTGAAATCTAAATACACCACATCTAGGGCTCTCCCTTGGTCCAACTCCCTGGTCACCCAGTCAAAGAAATCAATCAGATTTGTCTGACAAGACCTGCCTCTGGTGAATCCATGCTGCCTCGGATCCTGTAATCCGCTGGACTCCACTATTTTCTCATTCAGCAGCGTTTCCAATAATTTACTCACTACCAAAGTTAAACTAACCGGCCTGTAGTTTTCAACCACATCCTTACTTCCGCTTTTGTGTAAAGGCACCACATGAGCCTCTCTCCAGTCCTTTGGCACCACTTCCGACTCCAACGAGGCATTGAAAAAGTCAGTCAGTGGAGCTGTTAGAACATCCCCAAGCTCACTCTGTATTTTTGGGTGTATCCCATCCGGTCCCATTGCTTTGTCTACTTTAAGTTGAGCTAGTTTCTCACGAACACAGTCCTCTGAAAATTGTTCAAGAAGTCCCTCGCTTCTGTTCCTGTTTATGGGTGTTTTCTGAGGACCTGCTCCTGGTTCTTCATCTGTGAACACAGAACAGAAATATTTGTTAAGCAATTGCGCTTTATCCTCATCAGCTTCTACATTTTCTCTCTTTCATTTTGATTTATATGTGGACCTAGGAGGACCCACTGTAATTAAAACAATGTGACCCCTAGTACCAAAAAACTACCTCTAGTGGTCAACTCTATCAGGCAGGAGTGAATGGGGATCACTCCTGCCCCCACCTGCTAGATACCAGGGAAATCCCTGGTAGGTCTCCCAGGGCACTGATAGAGGATGAGTGTGCATTTGGGAGGGTGTAAGGCCTTGCCTTTGGTCTAAAGGGTGCTTTTAGATGGGAGGAAATTTTGCTGTGGAGTCCAGGAGGTTCCTACAAAAGTTAGGGGCTCTTGCCGGGGAAGGTCTGAAGAGCACTTTATCTCCAGCCCCTTTAAGAAACTCCTTGGAGCTCAGGCCATGTGGTAGTGGCTTGATGCTCCTAAGGAGGAAAAATGATGCCAACTTACTTTATCATCAGTAACACGGCTTGCAAAATTCAACAGAAGCTGTGTTGTTGGATTTGCACAATAATCAGGCACTATGCATTCCTTGTATCTCATTATTATGCATCATGCATTGTCTTAAACTAACATGCGTTGCAGTAAAATAATGCACCATTTTCATATTTAACACACATTAAGTGAAAGATATTGTACACTATTTATTCCCTTAACTCATTTTAGTAATTCTCCCCCATCCCCTTCCCTGCAACTGTGATCAAGGCTGGGGAAGGACTAAGTAACAACTTGCAATCTGATTGATGCAGGTGTCACAGGCAGTATTTTGCAGCCTAATCAGGACCAGCAGAGAACTTCAGTAACCAGTGGATGAGCAGAGCAATAAGAGGTAAGGGACAAGGGAGAAAAGATAAAGGATCAGAAGGGAGACTGGACAAAACATAGAAAGATGATGGCAGAAAAAGACCACATGGCCTATCTAGTCTGCCCTTCCATATCTACAACAGTCACCCTTTTCCCTTTAGAGATCCTATAGAAACATAGAGGAAGAGAAAGGAAAGGTAGATAAAAGCCTGATGGTTAGAGCAGTAGCCTGTCTGGTGACCAAGAGACCAGGATTTGATTCCTACTAGCACTCCTTGTGACCTTGGGCAAGTCACTTTACTCTCCATTGTCTCAGAAGAAAGGCCTGGCAATCTAGTTCTGATCCCACTTTGCTAAGAAACCCCACATGTTGCTGGATTACCAGAAATCAGCATTGACTCAAAAGCAAACATTGCGTATGAGGAGAGGAAAGAAAAAAAGAATGTAAGTGTTACTGTAAGAGAGAGGAAAAAAAAGTAAAAAGAGTCGTATATTCATATTCACTTCCTGCTGTTGGGGGCAGGTCCTGTAGAGGTTTCCAAAGTGCATCAGCACAAGTGCGATTTTTTGATAGCTGACTTGTCATAAAGCAAGGGACAAAGGAACTATGTCCCCAAAGGTTTGAAGGGGTGGAGCAAGGGTGGGGGGGGGGGGGAAGAGAGAGAAACAATGTGGAACCACAGGGGGAGGGAGGTGGTGGGTAGCACATGCTGAAAGCCTGCCTAGAGCAAAAGGCTTTTTTCCTGTGCATTTATGCAGGTCTACGCCTGGTCTGGATCTGTAAAAATGCACAGGAGAAAAGCCTTTTTTCATTTGAAAGAAAATTCTGCAACGAGGGGTCATAAGACGAAGGTGAAAGAGGATAGACTCGGGAGTAATCTGAGGAAATATTTCTTTACAGAAAGAGCGGTAGATGCGTGGAATAGTCTCTCAGTGGAGACAGTAGAGACGAGGACAATATCTGAATTCAATAAAGCATGGGACAAACACAGAGGATCTCTAAGAGAAAAAAAGAGACTGTAAAGCTTAGTAATTGGTATGGAAGGCCATATAGTCTTTATCTGCCATAATTTTTCCATGTTACTACATAAATTCACTGTAATTTGTTATCCTCCTTTTTGGAGGTGAGGAGTCTCCTTTAGGGATATTTTGTGTTGTCCACACTATTTTTGAATATTGTAGAGTATTTTTGAATATTGAGTAGAGGGTCAGGGCAAAGATCTGGCCAGGAGGGATTGGAATGCAACTGTGGGTAATTAGAGAATGAATGTAACAGGAAAAAAGACCCTTTCAGAGATATGACTGAGCAGCAGACAGGATCATGGTATGACTGGAGCCACCATTAATGGAGGTACTGAAAGAAGTTGACAGGAACTACAGCTCAAGGCTGGTCTTACACTGGTAGAGTATAGCCTGGGAGGTAGAGTTCTGGTCTGATAAATGGAACAGGAGTCCTGCCCACACTTGACTATGTTTATGGTGCCACTGTTCACCTGTGCTAGTTGTGAAGTAAAGCCACTGTTTCAGCACACCTGCCTGCATTTGTCAGTCTTTTGGATTATCAGCCATAGTTCCAGATACACTGCGAGAAACTTCTTGTCACAGGGAACCATCATAAAAATGCCCCTGTATGCAATGAGAGAAGAGACTATAGTGAACTGGCAAAAGAATACAAAGAATTAGAGGTCAATTTTTGTCAGGGAAAAGAATGACTGGACCCTCTGTGAACTTGGATCTGTCTAGTTCAGGGCTGATGTCTTTTCTTTACAGAACTACCAAATGATTGGAAGGCATTCGGTCTCACACCGCTGATAGCTTAGTACATGGCACCACTTCTGAGGATCTGGATTGGGCTTCGGGGATTGAGACAGAATGCTGGGATAACAGGAGGGAATTCTCAGCATTTAGACAACTAGGAACTCAAATAGCTGTATGGATCCCAATGTAGATCAACGAGTTCTGGTATCAAAATGTTATACGGATGTGTTAGTCTGAAGTTTTATCCAGTGTGATATATTATTGCAGTCTCATTTAGAAGTATTGTCTACTGCTCAAGAGGAACACCTATTGAAAACCTAGACTGGATTCTGCCTAGCCCCAGACTATAAGCATTTGCATTCTAACCTATAACCATACACTGCTCTATGTCTGCAGTAGATCTAAGCCAGTTTCTATTTATGTTTAGGCTATATGTGAATAAAGAAGCATTTAAATGGAATAGTTGAGTGGCTGATTACAGCAGAAGAAGCCTTCAACCTGACAGTTTTCAAAGCAATGTACTTGGGTAAAAGCACTTTGTCTATGTTAATCGGCTGTTTGCTAATTGCCCTCTCAGAATGTGGCTAGAGGTTTGCACATTGCTCCACAATGAATTGTTAGCTGCACTGAAAGATGGTATTCCAGGGATCTATTTAGGCTGGCAGGGGAAAGGCATGCAATAGAGTCATTTTATAAAGCTTTTTCTACATATAAAGCCTGTTTTACATCCAGGAAGGGCTTTTAGAAAACTGCATACTTGTGGTCATTTTGTTTTCAAATAAATCACTTAATTATTCTATGTTATCACATAAAGTGGCTGCAAATGGTAGATGGATTCAATTGATACTAAACGTTAATTAATGGGTTGCAGCTGAGATTGTTAAGGGAAATATTTTATAAACCTTATTTGTGATTTACACATGTAAATATGACCACACACACATGTAAATCACATCCAGGTATAAAAGGCTATTTTAGAAAACGTCCATTTTACATGTGGATGCCCATATCGTTTCTGTGTTGCTCAGGAGCATGTCGTGGTTGTGTAGCCAGGGTGGCAGCAAAATCTACAGTTGTATCCTTGTCTTCATATAGGGCACATAGAAGGATAAAATTGTCCACATCCGGATTTAAACCTGTTCCTAGACATGACTACGGGAAAAAAGTGTAGATTTTGCTCTTCCCTTCACAAGAGGAATTAAGGAGGATATCCTTTTTCATCCCCAATGTTTCCCTCTTTTTATCACAGTGAGGGACAGGTAGAGGCCTCTGTATGTAATTAGTGGCACCTGTACATCTAGATTTGCCAAATATTAAAGATACATGTGTCAGTGCCAACATGTACAGGTGCTAGTCGTAGAATGCCAAAACTAAAAAGCACCCCCGGGCAACAAAACTCCACCAACCCAGAAATATCAAAGAAAAAATGGTGGGCTCCAAACAAAAAAAGAAAACCTCCTTAGACAGCTATAAAGTATATTTATTGTCGGACACCAGACCCCATGCCAAAACAAAATGTTTACAACCTTGGCCAGAGGTCCATGTCCATTTTAATCAATATTTGCAGTAAAACAATTGTGGCTAACCAAAATTCAAGAGCCAAACTTTTCAATCATTCATTACTTAACTGCAGTATCACGGCGAAGCAATATCTGATGGAAGTGGTCAACGACATCGTCCTGAGTTTTGGGTCACTCACTTCAAGACCCTAATTCAGGTTTATACTTGTTACCACCAAGTGAAAGCAACGCCATATCCAAAAGAAGGAAAAGACTAAGGAAGCAACTTAAACCCGACGTCTGACATCATCAGCCCATCACATGTTTACTGCTTGACCAATCAGGGGCAGAGAGAAAAGAATACCAAACATCTGTAAATAGAAATAATCTGCATAAAAAATAATTTCTCTCCAACACCATACGTAACAGGGTCAAAACAAAATGCTATGGTAAACGTGTAGGTAAGTGAACGGTCTATTTTGAAATGACTTTTAAAGCTTCTGCCTAGTAAATGTTGGAATACAAGGCCTGCACATCCAGGGTCGCCATTAAAACAGGGGACGAAGCTGCAACCCATTAATGTCCACTTCCATCGGATATTGCTTCGCCGTAATACTGCATTCAACCTCAGTAGCAAACCCCTAACACAAGATCAACTTCAAGTTCTTTCTTTGGGTTTATCCTTTGTTCCGAAGGTACTTTATGATCCTTTCTCTGTACGCTTGGCCCTACATACGTTTTTTAGGAAACTTCAAGTTTGTTTGTTTTTCTTGAATAAGACCACTTGTGATGATTCAGTGATCTTCAAGCCCTCAAACTGGACACCACCAAGCCCTGTGGATTCTGTCATCCATACTTTCCAACATTTAGTTTTGGCGGATTTAGAAAAGATGGAACGGACACCTGTTGAAACTGTTTATAATTTGCCATCGGCACATAGATGTGCATTGCATGAAATGGTTGAAGATCGGGATTTGGTCATTCGGGCAGCAGATAAAGGAGGAGCGATAGTCTTACAATCATTTCATGACTACCACTCGGACATTTTGAATCATTTATTGAATAGCCATTATTATCAACTTTTAGGTAGGGATCCTACTCCCTCTCTATTGTCGGAAAATACTATGTTATGCCATCAAGCACAGGATGAGGGATGGCTGACCCGATGTGAATGTTGTTTTTTGATTCAGGACCATCCTCGGGTTCCTTTGTTATACACAGTGCCAAAAATTCATAAATCATTGGACCATCCTCTGGGCCATCCTCTTGTTTTAAGTTGTGACTCTGTGTTGGAACCCTTATCCAAATTCTGTGATCTGTTTTTACAACCTATGGCTAGTTAGGTTCCATCTTTTATCCGTGATACATCTCATTTTCTGACCATATTGCAGTCTGTTGTGTTACCTTCATCCTCTGTTTTAATGGTGATCCTGGATATGCTGGCTTTGTATTCCAACATTTCCCAGGCAGAAGCTTTAAAAGTCATTTCAAAATTGACCCTTCACTTACCTACACGTTTACCACAGCATTTTGTTTTGACCTTGTTACATATAGAGTTGGAGAGAAATTATTTTTTATGCAGATTCTTTCTATTTACAGGTATTTGGTATTGCTATGGGGGCTACGGTTGCCCCCTCAGTAGCTACCTTGTTTATGGCTGACTTTGAACAACGTTTTGTCTATTCATCCCCATGGTTTTCTGAAGTTTTGTTGTGCAAGAGATTTTTGGATTATATTTTTATTTTATGGGAGGGCAGTGCTGCTACTTTGCAATTTTTTATACGAAGTTTGAATCAGATGGATGTTCATATTATATTTACGCTAAAGTTTGATGCTTTCCAGATTGAATTTTTGGATGTCCTAGTTACACAATCTGATCGTGTTTTGACCACATCTTTGTTTTGGAAAGCAGTTCAGCGTAATACCCTCCTTAAATATACTAGTTTTCATCCTCCATCTCTAAAACAGGGCTTACCATTTGGTCAATTTCTAAGACTCCGACATATTTGTTCTTCTCATTGGGATTTTAAATTTCATGCACAGGAAATATGTCATCGGTTACAGGCTTGGGGTTATCCAAAGAATATAGTGAATAGAGCCTATAAAAGGGCTCTGTTTAGCCATAAGAAGTGGTTACTGACTCCGTCTATTTCTTCTATGGATAAACACTCTTCAGAAGACATGATTGTGGGAGTATTACCTTTTAACAACAGGATCCGGACTGTACAATCAATTCTTCAAAAACATTGGCATGTTCTTTCCCTATATTGGTGTTTTCAATGGCGGTTTTGTGTGGCGTATACTAGAGGCAAAAATCTTCGGAACTGGTTGGTTCATACTGCCCCTAAGGTTCAGAGCAATGCTGAGCAGGTTGGTCATTTCCCAAGTGGGCGATGTTCCTACTGCTCAGGCTCCCCGATGGGTGCTACTTGGACTGATCCCGCTACTCAAAGTGTATGGTCCTCTAAGTTTCAAACCACTTGTGATTCATCTTTTGTGGTGTACTTATTGTGTTGCCCTTGTGGTTTAAAATGTGTGGGTCGGACTTCTCGTGACTTTAAGAAACATTTGGCAGAGCATGCTTCACGGATCCACACTAAGGTACTTTCAGGTACTTTCAGGTATACACTAAGGTACTTGTGCAACATGCTTTGTGTCATGATCACTCGTTTGCCCAGTTTTCATGGAGGATTATTGATTGGATCCCCCCCCCCTCTATTACTGGAGGCAACAGATTATTTCATTTGCAATATGCAGAACAACGCTGGATTTTTACATTAGATATGGTTGCGCCAAAAGGTTTAAATCTGGAGCTAGATTGGTACAGTTTGCTGTGATTTTTTTCTTTTACCATTTGGGTGGCATTTGCAATCTTTTCTCTCTGCTCCTGATTGGTCAAGTAATAAACATGTGATGGGCTGATGATGTCAGATACCGGGATAAAGTTGCTTCCTTAGTCTTTTCCTTCTTTTGGATATGGTGTTGCTTTCACTTGGTTGTAACAAGTATAAACCTGAAGCAGGGTCTTGAAGTGAGTGACCCGAAATGCAGGACGGTGTCGTTGATCACTTCCATCGTATATTGCTTCACCGTGATACTGCAGTTAAGTAATGAATGATTGAAAAGTTTGGCTCTTGAATTTTGGTTAGCCACAATTGTTTTACTGCAAGATTGTAAACATTTTGCTTTGGCATGGGGTCTGGTGTCCGACAATAAATGTACTTTATAGCTGTCTAAGGAGGTTTTCTTTTTTTGTTTGTAACCTACCATTTTTTCTTTGATATTTCGGAGTTGTAGAATGCCAGCACTTGCAGTGCACATTATTGGGTTTCTGAAGTCCATTTTTCCCACATATATGTTTATGAAATGATTTTTCCCACTGCACGTGGATGTCCAGCCTTGTGTAATCCTGCACTTCCTCGATAAGATGCACATCCGCCCTGAGGGGTGGAGATATGTTAATTTTACATCAGTCTTACACATACCTACCCTTTCCTCTAAAAAATGCAATGTGTGCCTTTGAGTCAGTCCTGACTCCTGGTGACCCAGAAGCTCCTGGGTTTTCTTGGCAGTGTTGCTGGAAGTAGATTGCCAGACTGTTCTTCTGAGGCAATGGAGGGTTAAGTGACTTGCCCAAGGCCACAAGGAGTGCTAGTGGGAATTGAACCCTGGTTACCAAGCCAGTGTTCTAACCACTAGGCTACTCCTCCACTCCTTACCTCTAAAATTGACATAGATATGCAGTTTCACTTGGATGTCGCTGCAGCCACATAAATGGCCTTTCTAAAATGTGTCTTTAAATGTTTATGTTACTACTGCTGATACCCCATCTTCTTGAGGGGCTGTAAATAAACTCCTTCTGGGAGATGGTGTTATTCCCACATTGATTGCAAAGGATTCTAATCTATTGTTAGACCTGCTACTAGATCAAAAATGAGCAGCCAGAATAAGATCATCTAAGTCAACCTAAGTGCTGAAGTCTATGATTGAGGATCCCTGGAGACAGCAAAATCCTTCAGAAAGAGACTATACATTGTGTTCTTTAGCACATAACACTTATTCCAGGATAGATTTCTTCTTAACTGTGAAATGTTTATCACCAAATCTGGTTGGCTCTGGAATTAATCTTATCACCATCTCAGACGATGCAGTGATTACGTGTGCCCTAGTCTGTCAAGTTGGTGATAGGAGGCATAGTCAATGGAAATTTAATGCTGGGCTCCTTTGGGAGCCAGGGTTTATCCAAGAAGTGAGTTTGGTCATTGAGGTCTATTTTCCAGATACTTCTTTGTTCAACTGGTGGGATGTTTATAAGGCCCAGTTAGGGGACACGTTATCTTTTACTCTATTTGGTTCACACGCAGCAGAAGACTGAGTTACAGCAGCTAGAGGCGGAAATACAGAGATTGGAAAGGATGTATAAACAGGGTTCTAATAGCGTGGCATTACCAAAGTTACAGCAGCTTAGGTATCAATATAATCAGCTCTATAGCAAGCAAGCCAGGATTGTTCTGGCAAGACAGCCAGCCTATAAAGAAAGAAACAGAACAGGGCATGTTCTAGCTCAATATCTTAGGATGAATGGTGAAAGACAGCACATTCATTTTATTTATTTATTTATTTTATTTAATGTCTCTTCTATACCGCGCTATTCAAATCAGTGCGGTGTACATTTAACAGAACCTTATACAATGCAGTCGGGGCTGCATTGTATTTACAATAAACAGGAGCTATAACTTGGACATAACTGGGGTAACTTTCTACAAATTATTTACACTAATACATGTACTGTACACACTGAAAATGTACACGGAGTTGCACCGGTGGGGCTATCTGCCCTCTAGTGTGCTGGTTGTGTTGTTGGGGGAGTTTTGGTGATTGAGGTGGCTGTTTGCAAGCTGTCCTTTGATGCTGTCCTCTGAGTAGTGCCGTATGAATAGGTGGTGCTTCAGCGCCTTCCTGAATTGGGCCAGGTTGGAGATTGCTCAAATGGCTGTAGGGAGGGCATTCCAACATCCGGGTGCATAGAGCATGAAAGCCCTATTAGATGTCGCCTGAGTGCATTTCGTTGTTTCCTTTGGAATTATCAGGTTATTGATAGCTGTGGATCCTCTGGATCTGTTCGGGGGTGTGAGGTGGATTAGCTCGGTGATGGAGGTGGAGGGTTGATTGTTTAAGGCCTTGAAGGTCATTACTAGGATCTTAAAACATAGTCTACCATAGATTGGTAACCAGTGGAGTTTCTTCAGGAGTGGTGTAATGTGATCCATTCTTGAGACTCCGTATAGAATTCTGGCGGCTGCATTCATTGCAAGCTGGAATGGATTCAGTGAAGTTTGCGGGAGCCCATATAGGATTGCATTGGCATAGTCGAAGTGTGGGATTACCAGGGCTTGATAGATTGTTCAGAAATCATCGGGGTCCAGTAGAGGACGTAGATGCCGTAGTGTCCGTACTTGATGGTATATTGTCTTGACTGTGATTCTTATGTGGGTTTTCATGTCCAGTCGTTGGTCCAAGGTGACACCTAGGTAACAGATTGTGGGTTTGGTTATCAGCTTGGCGTCCTTTACTTTTAAGGAGGCTGGAGGGGTGAAACCTTGGTTCCTCGTGATGATGAGGACGTCTGTCTTGTTATGATTTATTCAGAGATTTTGCGTTTGGAGCCAGTCAGTGTCTTACTTCAACAAAGGCTAACACCTTGTAATGAAGACGTGCAGTTTATTTACAAACAAAGTAAGGAAACATTTAGAAAGACAAGTAATTATCTTAGTTACACATGAGTAGTTAGAAAAGATAACTAGAATGCACACTTAATTACAGTACTGAAAGAATTATGAGAGAATGCAGCTATGTACAAAGAATATACTTCACCAAACTTGTCATAACCCCTTTACACATCAGCTGGGAGCGCTCAGCGAGAGGAACTAATGACAGTCTAGGATACTTCATGCTTGGCCAAGCAGATCTACGCTCTGTCTTGTTCTGGATATTCTCTGTACTTATATGTTGCAGCCAGCTCTCACCCATGAGCTTCTCTCCAGCTCTCACCCATGAGCTTCTCCACCCCATCCACCTTTTTTGCTTCGGTTTCCGGGCAGGCTTTTGATTACCCCTCTTGGTGTTAGAAGCTCAAACTTACACAGTCAGACATGGTCAGACATCTGAGAATGCTCAAAGGACACATCCTCCATGGCCTAAGTGTTCTTTTGTTATCATTAATGGGTCTCTGTCAAGGGAGACACCCAAAAGCATCTCAAAGCTTTTACATTATAATTGATGAATTCTTATCCTGTCCAAGAGAATTGTTCAAAGGCCAAGGGAAGAATTCTGTCTCCCTCTCTGATCTCTTAACACTCCCCAGGCTAGATGTGCAAAAATCTCTCATCTCTGGAGCAAGTTGGCTCAGATAAAGTACAATATCCTTTGCTGATCCAAAAATCCATATAAATCTTTAATTAGTAATACAGTCAGCAACGGCGTCGAAGCAGCTTGTTAGTGGGGAGAAGTCTGTCTGGTCCATTGCAAATGGCATGTAGAGTAGTACATCGTCTGCGTAAACCAGGCAGGCAACGTTAAATGAGCAGATCAGGGCGTAGATGGGCTGCATGTATATGTTGAACATCAGTGTCGATAGCGAGGACCCCTATGGCACACCCTGCTTTTGTTGGAATGGTTCTGAGGTTGTGGTGCCAGTTCTTATGTGCTGCCATCTGTTGGTCAAGTAGGATTTGCACCAGCTTAGAGCTGTGTCCTGTATTCCTTTTTCCTCGAGACGTCCCAGGAGTATCTCATGGCTTACGGAGTCAAAAGCCGCTGCAATATCCATGAAAATAAGGGAAATGTTGTCAATTCCCAAGATTATGGTATTGAAGAGGGTGGTGAGGAGGGTTTCAACACCATGTGCCTCCCTGAATCCGTGCTGGCATGGGTCCAAAGGGGCGGCAGACTCAATATAGAGTTGAATTTGGCGTTGGACTACCTTTTCAATTATCTTGGCGAGAAGTGGGATGCTTGAGATTGGTCTAAAGGATTCGACCTTCAGGGGGTCCAGTTTACTATTTTTCAGCAGTGGCCTTATGGAGGTGTACTTCAACCTTTGTGGGAATGATCCAGTTGAGAATGACTGGATCATCCCTTGCAGTATTGCCTCAGGGGGATAGATTCGGCTATCCTTGCCTAGTTTTGGAATTATAATTCTGAATTATATACTGCAAGTCCAGATATTTCTCGCTTGCAGATGGAGACCTTTTCTGTAGTCCCTGCCTCACCTGGTTTTGATAGAAGATCCACATCAGATGCTAGATCAGTGGTTCTCAACCTTTTTTGTACCGTGACTCCTTTTACCATTGGTCAACTTGTGGTGACCCCCAATGATAAAATCAAATGCGTCTCTCTTCCTTTACCGTTAACGCATTGTCGCTGTAATCATTTGTTGAATTATTAATATATTATAGGCCTTTGCAATATGTTTTTATTTATAAAATTTACTTATTTAAACCACAATAATTAATCACAATAACAAGTAACAATATTTGATTTCAAAATTATGATGATTTTGTAGTCAAATCACTAATATGAAATAAAATTATTTTTCTACCTTTGTTGTCTGACCAATTTATTCTCTGATCATGCGGGTCCCGATCTGAGGCTTCTGCTTTCCTGTCTTCTCTTAGCTCTCTTTCTGTGGTCTATGGTCCATCTGCCATTTCCTATCTCTTCTTTCGTTTTCTTCACTTCTTTCCATCAGCCTATTTCCAGTCCCAGTAACCATCCCCAGTATCAGCCCCTTTCCAGTCCTCACTCCCAGTACCTTCCAATGTCAACTTGCATTCCCATGACTGCAACTGGTGTCCATTCCCTTCCAGTCCCCCTCCTTCCCCACTGAGCAGTCCCTTCTAGTACAAATACCATGGCAGCCCCTCTCAGATCCACTCTCTTCCAGTTCCATTCTCCCATCCCCTTGTATCAGCCCATTTGTAGCCTTAGCCCCCAGTTTTCTTCCAGGGCCAGCAGCTCTATCCTCCCCTCCCCACAATCAGCCCATTACCAGTCAAAGCCCCCAATCAGCTCGCTTCCAGTGCTAGTCCCCCCTCAACCCCATTACCAGTGCTAGCCTCCCCTAATCAGCCCAATACCAGTCTCACCCCCCCATCAGCTCATTACCAGTCCTAGCCTCCCCTAATCAGCTCATATCCAGTGCTATTCCCTCCTCAACCCCATTACCAGTGCTAGCCTCCCCTAATCAGCTCATTTCCAGTGCTAATCCCTCCTCAATCCCATTACCAGTGCTAGCCTCCCCTAATCAGCTCATTTCCAGTGCTACTCCCTCCTCAACCCCATTACCAATGCTATGCTCCCCTAATCAGCCCATTACCAGTCCTAACCTCCCCGATCAGCTCATTTCCAGTGCTAGCCCCCCATCAGTCCATTACCAGTCCTATCCCCCTATCAGCACATTACCAGTCCCAACCCCCCCTTGATCAGTCCATTCCCAGTCCTAGCCTTCCCTAATCAACCCATTACCAGTCCTAGCCCCCCATCTGCCCATTATAATCCTAACCCGCACTGTCTCTCCCCTCTGTCCAGCATTTATTTCCCATCTGTACAGTATGTCCCCCTGTCTCTTCCCTTTGTCCATGTCAGCCCCCCTCCCTCCATCTATCCATCCATGTCAGCCCCCCCCTCTGTCCATGTCAGCTTCCCTCCTTCCCTCCATCCATCCATCCATCCATCCATCAATGTCAGCCACCCCTCCATCCCTCCCTCCATGTCAGCCCTCCCCTCCCTCCTTCCCTCCATCCATGTCAGCCCCCCTCTCTCCATGTCAGCCCTCCCTCCCTCCCTCCATGTCAGCCCCCTCCCTCCATCCATCAATGTCAGCCCCCTCCCTCCATTTCAGCCCTCCCCTCCCTCCCTCCATTCATGTCAGCCCCCCTCTCTCTCCATGTCAGCCCCCTCCCTCCCTCCCTCCATCCATCCATCCATCCATCCCTCCATGTCAGCCCCGTTGCAGGTTCCCTGCCCCCTCATCCCCTCTCCCTGTCTGCCCGCTGCTGCCCTGCTGTTCTTCTACAGCTGCGGCTCCCTGTCTCTTAGGGAACTGCGGCTATACCTGTAAAACCATTGTGGAGCCTTCCTGTCTCTCGACGGGCTCCGTGCAGCATTGTCCCGCCTCGAAAGGAAGTGGTAAACAACTTCCTTTGGAGGCGAGACAATGCTGCACAGAGCCCGTCGAAAGACAGGAAGGCTCCGCAGTGGTTTTACTGGCACAGCTGTGGTTCCCTAAGAGGCAGGGAGCCGCTGCTGCATTAGAAGGGACTGGGAGGCGGTGAGTTTGCTGTTGCAGAGAAGCGTACTCGGCAGCGGCAGCAACGTGGGTGCTTTTTTTTTTTAATGGCGGAGTGAGGTGAGGCGAGGCGACCCCTGCTAAAGCCTGTGGCGACCCCCGTGGGGGTCGCGACCCACAGGTTGAGAACCGCTGTGTTAGATGGTGATATCACGCAAGCTGAGGTGGGAGAGGCAATTTAGAGTTTGCTTTTGAATAAGGCTTGCAAGCTAGGTGGACTCCCAACTGAGTGTTATCAAGCATTTGGGGAATTGTTGGTCCCCAAATTAATCATCTTGCTTAATGGCTTGTCAGGACTGGGTGTGCTTGAAGGCTCCTTAACAGAGTCTAAGGTGGAGGTACACCAGGAGCCTAGAAGAGACCCCAAGTTAGTTAAGAATTATCAGCTTCTTTCTCTCATCAATATGGATTATAAGATCTGTTCTAAAATTTTAGCTCTACAACTTGGTAAGTTGTTGGCAATATTGATAGGTAAAGAGCAGAAGGGATTTGTAAAGGGAAGTTTCTCTGTAGATAATACCAAGCTGTTAAATGATCTTTTAAATATTGTTCATCAACAGGAGGAGTCAGAGGTCACTTCTTTCTTGATTCAGAGAAAGCCACCCATCTCCCTCCTTGTTAAGCAGAAAGGCTGTGTGATACAAAGCCAAGTCAAGAAAGTTAACTTCATCTTCCTCCTCAAGACTATCCAAGGAAGCTTATTATTCCACAAGAATCTAACCAGCAGTAATTCCAACTGCTTAAAAAGAGAGAGAGGGACTTAAAGAAACTCAATGCCAGGGATCCAAGATGACCGCATAGACAATCGTGTCACTGGGGATGAGTTTCATTATGCCGAAGAGGAAAGAGAAACTGGGTAAGCAGCCTCCCAAACCTGTGAAAAACCCTTCTGACTTACCTGTATTGATTATTGTTGGCCCGATGGATGCATTCTTGGCCCACCAAGGGAGTCAGCAGCAGAAACCCGGCGTTTTCCCGGCTGTGTCGATGCCCGGCATCTTCCTCAGGGTGCGAGCTATCGCCGGGACTGCCACTCCCTCTTCTGCTTTCGAGCAGTTTTCTGCAGCCAGGGGTCTCCAGGAGAATTGACCCTAAGTTGGGTGATGATTCAGTCCTGGTTGGAGACTGTGCATCTGGGGCAGGACTGACCTCATCACCGCATGTTGAGATCAGTGACTTGATAGCAGGAGGAGAGAGGAGTTTGGGAGCGGCGAGTGAGAGCACGACAGCGGCACTACCTGAACTGGGGGTGAGTCCCTGTACCTCTGCGAGTTTAGCAGGTGGATCAGAGACAGCTTCAGTACTAAAGTTTTCACTGGAATGCCCTGAAGTCTTTACTTTAGACACCATAAGGAGTGCTATTGTGAAGCTTGGTGAAGTGTTTATACAGCAGTTTAATCAGATGGCTGCACATGTTCAGGGTAATACTATTCTTTGTCGAGGTACAGCACGCGAGTTGGATTTTGTGAAAAGAGATGTTGAAGATTTGAAAGGGAAGGTTCAACAACATGAAACTTTACAATCTGCTTTAGTAAAAGACTTAACTGCTTTAAAGTTTAAGGAAGAACTTTTGGAAAACCAAATCCAGTCCACAAATTTAAGGTTGATTAATTTTCCTCGTTCATCTCTTATGTCTGCTAGGGACATGTTGAAACAATATTTTGTGGAAATTCTTGGGATACCAGTGTAATCTCAGCCTCCGTTGACTAAAGTATATTATTTACCCATTCACAAGAAGGAGGGGCTGGGTCTCAGCAACCCCCTATTGTGGAGGCTCAACATATGGATATTCTCAACATTTCTAATATATTGGAATCGAGTGATAATGAAACTATTGTACCATCTGCTTTACTAATTTCACTTGCTTTATCATCAGATAGGGAATGGCTTCTTAAATAGGTTTTTAAGAAGCATTCCCTACCCTTTAAGCGTTTATTAGTATGAATATTTCCTGATGTGGCCCGGGAGACTCAGTGGAAGAGTAGGGAATTTTTACTTCTTAAGCCAGGGGTGATTCAGTTGGGGGGATTATTTTTTCTAAAATGTCCTTGTAAGTGTCTAGTTAGACTTCATTCTGATAATTATGTGTTCTATGATCCTCCGCAGCTAGCTGACTTTGTTAGCTCTCACCTTAGTTCGGCTTAGAGTAACAAAATGCAGTATTTGTTATAGGCTATTGATTAGGTTGACCATTTATGTTTCCCCATATATTTGGAATGATGTAAGTTTTCTTATACTCTTGGAGACCCCATTTAATAGTGGGCTGGTGAGATTGGGCATGTTGTGTTGCTTTTGTTTAATTTTTGCTTGTAATTTTCGCTTGCCTGTCTCTTTTCTGGTACAAGTATGCTTGCTTGGAACTTTGTTTGTAAATAAAATTAAAAACAAAGAGAGAGAAAGAGGAAGAGTAACAGGGAACATCTGGAGAATATATAAGGTTTTAGGTACTAGCACCATTTTTATTGTCTCCAATCTACCTTACCATGACAAATACAAGGGTGCCCAACTAACTGTATTGGATTGCACAATGTCAGCAAGCGCTTTGACATTTTTCTCTATGGTCTCATAAAAAGTCTGTGCCATACACAACCCTAAGGGGTATGTTTACTAAACTGCGGTAAACATGAATAACGCGTGTTGTACGATGTTAACGATTGTTAGCGCGCTATAGCATGCGCTATAGCGCATTAATGATCGTAAACGCGCTATAGCGCGCATTATCACGCGCTAACGAGCGTAATGCTCCGCGGCACGGTAAAACAACGCAGAAGGTGGAGAGAGGGCGGAGAGAAGGGGTCAATGGGTGGAGAGTGGGTGGGGAGAGGCTAACGCGCTGATTTCCAGAGCTGAATTCCAACACGAATGAAAACCTACCGGTAAAAGCACTTTAAAGGGGAGAGAAACCATTTACGTGTCAGCAATGTACAGCCTAGGCAGGGAAACCAAAAAAAAGGTGATAAGTGTGATACATGTGCACAGAACAAAAGGGCACAGAAACACCGAAAATGACCCCAACAAACTGGAAAAAAACAACAACCAAGCTGTCCAATAGTGGTAGCAATGAGAAACAGCAACCCCCCCCCCCCCCCGAGTAAGCTCCATAGAACAGAGATAATTCGTGGAAGGGTCCATACTCCGTCCCCATACAAGGTGCATGGGCCCACAGTGAAATAGCGCTGCTCAGGGATTTCCCCACCATCGGACAGGGTTCCTATGGCGTGCACATGTCCCGCAACATCAGGGCGGGCATGTCGGAATGGGAAACCGGGCAGATGCTGGAAAAGGGGATACAGAGGGCTGCAGGCGGCACATGCAGTGGCGCAGCTGGGCCACAGTGGGGACTAGGGTGATGCTCAGTTGGCCCATAGGAATGCGTAAACAGTAGAGCCAGACAGCAACTGATGAGGGCCCAACATGGGCACGAGTGTGTTTCCCAAAGCGTCACAGGGGAGAGTACCCAACAGCAACCCCCAAGGGCACGGAACACTGGCAGGCGGGACTGGAGGGGAGCGTGGACGTCTATGCAGGCACCCCTATCCCAGAACATGCACCATAGGCAGCCACCTACCTGCACACTGGACAGCCTGAGACCGCGCACCACCCGCTCCACCAGCAGAAGGGCATGTCAGCATGGTGGCTGAGGGATACTGGTGGTGGAGGGGGCAGTGGCAGCTGCCCAGAGCAGACCGTGGCCTAACACTGTTTAGGTGGGTGGCATGCACTGCAACAGACAGGCCCTGTCTGACCAACAGTCACGGTATCACCAGGGAATGCACCATTTCTGTGAAAACATGGTGGTGCAGTGCACAGAACCACTGTATTCAAAAGCAGAAGGTCACAGGTTCAAGTCCCAGCTGTGGTTTCCGCCAACCCAGTCCTCATATTTTACCCACTACTATAACGTGCTAATACAGGCAGAACCGTTCTTGCAGATGACGTTAACATGCCCAAAACACCAACATTTTACCCTACAGAGCACAGACACCATAAACATGCACATTACCAAGAGCAGAGCCTCCCAAATGCAGTCCTGGAGGGCCAAACACCATTCAGGTTCCATTCTGCCTCTGATAAAGATGCCTGTGCTGCTTTTCTATGCGCCACCCCCATGGTATGCAGATGTATCTCATGCATATTCATGAGGGACAGCATGAAAACCCAAACAGTGTTTGGCACCGCAGGACTGGAGTTGGGATCCTCTGCCGTAAAGCAGCAGCCAACAGGGGCAGACACACCCGCACCCACAGGCCCCATTATCCCAAGCCTCCTGGAGAGGCAGGACCTTGGGCTCTGCATGCATCTCCCAGTACTAGCACTTGCATACCTTAGTAATGCCACCCTAAACCTGGGAATATGGTTCACAGCTATCAAAAGGTTGCTATGAGTACTGGCAGATAGCAATTCCTAGGTTAAGTAAAATGTTCGGAGTGAGCTGCATCATAGCAACCCTTCTGATGTCTGTGGTGTGTGCTTCAGGTCTGGTCTCTGACAGTGTTTACCACTCTCGGGAGTGACCCCCACCAGTATTGCGTACCATATGCATGCCTGCACTGTGCCCAGGACTGTGTGGTGGACGTGGCTGCTAAACACCTCTATAGTAGCACAATGCTGGCCTAGGTGTGGGAGTGTGTGTCTGTCTATCCAGTGTGTGGTGGCTGCAAACACCCTCCACAGCCCACACTGATAGCACTGTTGCCAGTATTGGCCTGCCAATGTGTATAATGAGGAGCAAGGTACTGTGGGAATAGCCTGGATAGGGTGGCCTGACCTGGCCGCATCTGCACAGGGCATAGGGCAATGGCCGGACATTGTAGTGCCCGGTACCACCTGCACTGACAGGGTGGCCATAGCATGTCCTGCTGGGAGGTCACTCTCACCCTGACTGAGCAGTGACCATGGCATGGCTAGGTTCCCCCATAGTGCTAGATAGTTTTTCTCTTATGTGATATTTATGGGTTTCCTTTTGGGGCCCAATCACTGACTTATCTGCTTGGTGTGTATGCTGATATCACCGTTCTGGGTACATGCATCTCCTCCAGGGTCATGCACTATGGACTAGCTGGTGGACTTTCTGCAGCTAGTATGTGTTTTGCTGGAACACCGTGCAGGGTGCGGCGGCTGGAGGCTTGCTGTTGGAGAATGTCAGATAATGGTGGGGGGCAGCTATGCATTTACAGACCTGCTGTCTGTCTGCTCTTGCCTTATGGATGTGTAGTGCTCTGCATAGCCTGCCCTGTAGGGTGTTTGAGCCCGAGTAGGACTGGGGTGATGGTCCCCTCCACTGCCACCATTGCAGGGGGTTGAAAGTGGATCTGTGGGCGGGAGATCCTGTCCCCCACCCTGAGCTCTACAGGGTGCATTGGGTGGTGGTATGTAATCTCCCTGGTAACCACAGCAGAATGTGGGTGTGGGGCCGTGCAGTCCTCCTGTAGCCAGCCATGTGTTTGTTAGCAGCTCTAGCCCACTGGTTACTTCACTGCCCATGGAGCCAGAGGTCATAGGTTCACAACCCACAGTGGGGTTCATTGATAGGGCTCTCTTAGGCATTGTCTATTTTTACTTTATATTAGTGCTGCCAGCAGAACCACCCTCAGGGTACTGTCACCTTAGGGTAGCTCAAAAGGCGCCCTATAGGGCGCGCCTTACGTGGTGCCCTATAGGGCGTGCCTTACAAGTCGCCCTATATGGTGCGCCTTCCACTTCTCCCTATATGGAGCGCCTAAATATTCCTATCAAATGGTATATAATACATGATCATGTCAGAGAGAACGTCACTATTGGAACATATTGCATAAGACGGGTACAATTTTCCTGACATATGCAAACTGTAACCCACCTGCAGACTGTGGATTAAAATATTATAGTCTGCTTTCAAAGGGTTACACAAGATGCTTCAGCCAGCCTTTTTCATTAGGCACACTGGGAAATCGAACCCATGACTCTTGTACCATCAGTCTGTGTAGTAACCATTGTGCTACAGCTCTGTTTCTGTCTTTGGGTGTCTGCGTGCTGTCTTAGGCATGTGCGCAGTGGTGCGCGCTGTAGCGATCGTTGCTGCGCGGCGCGTAATAACCCGCGCAACTGCGCGTTATCGGTTACGATGTCCCGCCCATGTCCTTTTTTGGCTCTCCTTCCACTAATGCGGCTCCTAACGCGAAATGCACTAACGCAGTTTAGTAAACATACCCCTAAATATTTATAACAATCTGTAGCTATTTGAGAAGGAAAGCACTGCAAAGTTCACACATGAGAAAAATTGGCCAAAGCCATCAATAAGTTGCAAAAGTGACAGAATCAAATCCACCTGCTAACAACATAACACCTGCTGAATCCAATATTCAGCAACACTAACCAACCAGTACCACTGAATATCCCCAAAAACCACATTAGCACAATCCAGATAGACCCAGGGAAGTCCATGGGCAGTATTGGGGTGGTCCTGGGACCTATAAGACCAGTGGTGATTCTCCAGCTGCTAGCCGGATAGGAAACTACATAAAGTTAGGACAGGTCATTAATTGTCCTAACTTTTGTGGCTTTGCTATTCGTTAGCAGGCTGAAAATCATTGCTGAGTAGATAGCAACAGAGGTTGGAAGCCAAACTTGATATTCAGTGCTGGTGGATATCCAATTTCACTTTTGCCACAATGGTCAGGCGCTTTACAACCACTGACTGCCATAAGCTGAATATCAGTACCTAGATGAATTCAAAGTCCTATTCACAATTTAAATGTGGATGAAGAGGCAGACAAATATGGACACTGCACCCATGTCTAAAAACATGATTCAGAAAGGCCACAAGATCCATATTTCGGCACTGGACATGTCTATTTTTGCACATTTCCCTAAGGGGTATGTTTACTAAACCGTCTTAATGTGCGCCCGGCGATAGTGTGCAGGCTGCCATAAAAGGAGTGGGCGTTGCAGTCTTAAAGTAGCAAAACGGGATTATTGCATGATAATGCGCGCTGCTGTGCACATTATCGGGCGAAGCGCTGCTAAGCGCGTTAACGCGCGGTACTCCTAAGTAGGCGCCCAGACATGCAAACACAGAAACGGAAGTATAGCACAATGGGTAATACACTGACTGATAATACAGGGGTCATGAGTTCAATCCCCCAGTGTGCCTAATGCATAAGGCTGGCTGAGGCATCAGCTATGACATAGAAACATAGAAACATGATGACAGAAAAAGACCACAAGGCCCATCTAGTCTGTCCTTCCATAACAACAACTACAACAGTCCACTTTTTACCTTTAGAGATCCTCTGTGTTGGTCCCATGCTTTTTTGAATTCAGTTACTGTCCTCATCTCTACCACCTCCACTGGGAGACTATTCCACGGATCCACTACTCTTTCCGTAAAGAAATATTTCCGCATATCACTCCTGAATCTATCTCCCTTCACCCTCATCCCATGTCCCCTCGTCGCAGAACTTGCTTTCAATTGAAAGAGGCTCTCTCCCTGAACATTTATGCCACGGAGGTATTTAAACATCTCAATCATATCACCTCTATCCCGCCTTTCCTCTAAGGTGTACATATTAAGATCCTTAAGTCTGTCCTCATATGCTTTATAATGAAGACCACTAATCATCTTAGTAGCACCCCTCTGTACCGACTCCATCCTGTTCACATCCTTTTGAAGGTGCGGTCTCCAGAATTGCACACCATACTCCAAATGAGGTCGCACCAAAGACTTATACAGAGGCATTATCACCTCCTTTTTTCTGCTAGCCATTCCTCTCCGTATGCACCCAAGCATCCTTCTAGCTTTTGCCGTCGCCTTTTCTACCTGTTTAGCTACTTTAAGATCATCGGACACAACTACGCCTAGGTCCCGCTCTTCTTTAGTGGACAAAAGTACTTCACCTCCTATGCTGTATTGCTCCCTTGGATTGCTGCAGCCCAAATGCATGACCTTACATTTTTTAACATTAAATCCCAGCTGCCAAATTCTAGACCATTCTTCAAGCTTAGCTAGATCCCTCCTCATGTTATTTACACCTTCCTGGGTGTCTACTTTATTGCAGATTTTGGTATCATCTGCAAAGAGGCAAACCTTACCCGACAGCCCTTCCGCTATATCACTAACAAAGATGTTAAAAAGAATCGGACCAAGGACAGATCCCTGGGGCACACCACTGGTAACATCCTTCTCCTCAGAGTGAGCTCCATTTACTTGTACTCTTTGTCGCCTCCCACCCAACCAAGTATTGTTTCTTGAGGCATTTTAATTATTGCTACCAGCAAACACACCTCACATGCCTTAACCTAAGGTGCCGCATAAGGCACCCTATAAGGCACTCCATAGGGCACATTATAAAGTGCACTATCCGCCATGGCACCCTTTAATGTCCCCTATAGGGCACCCTATAAGGCGCTCCATAGGACACCTTATAAGGCACCTTATATGGACTGTACCATAAGGTGCCTCAGAAAGCGCTTTATAGGGCACCCTATAGGGTGCCCTATAAAGTGCCTTCTGAGGCACCTTATGGTTATAGTACTCTGAGGGTGTTTCTGCTGGCAGCACTAATGTACATTAAAAATAGACAATGCTTTGGACAGCCCTATCAAATAACCCCACTGTGGGTTTGAACCCATGATCTCTGGTTCCACAAACAGTGAAGCAACCAGTGGGCTACAGCTCTAGAGATGCTAACAAACCACTAGCTGGCTGCAGAAGGACTGCACAGCACCACACAGACAGTTTGCTGTGATCACCAGGATAGGGTTAACCCACCCGTACCCATGATGCACTGCACATGCAAATCAGCAGTCTACGGATGATCACAAGATGGGGTATGCACCCCCACAGCACCTCGGCCGGGTAGGGGGAACTGACCGTGTGTGTTACTGGCACAGAGTAGCTACATACCGTCACATTGTGCGGGTACTGTGCTCACCCTGAGGGTGAGGTGGGGCACCCAACACCAGATCCACAGCACCTTCCATGGCAGAAATAGGCCATGCTGCAGGATGCCAGCAGTGCTAGTGTGTGAGATAGGTAGTTCCTGCAGATGCATCTTGGATACATCTGTATTTCTCAGGCAGGTTTAGCCCTTATGGACCCATAGGCAGATTATGTATCACCACCCAACCCACCCTCTGGGGCTGAGGGTGGGAAACATGGTCTCTCTCCAGCAGATCCACATTCTACCTCCCTGCAGTGGAGGGGACCATCAACCCCTGTCCTGCTGGGGGACAGACACCCTACCGGGCAGTCAATGCAGCTCTGTACACATCCATAAAGCAAAAGCAGACAGACATTAGGCCTGGAAATGCCCAGCTGCACCCCACCACTATCTGATATTCTCCTGCAACAAGCCACCAGCCACTACACCCTGCAAGGTGTTCCACCAAGACACATACTAGCTGCAGACAGCCTGTTAGCTAGTCCATAGTGCATGTCCCTGGAGAAGATGCATGCACCCATAACTGGAATGTCAGCATACACACTAAGCAGATAAATCAGTGATTGGGCCCCAAAAGGGAACCCAGAAATATCACATGAAAGAAATACAATATAGCACTACAGGGGAACCTAGCCATGCCATGGTCACTGCTCAGTCAGGGTGAGAGTGATCTCCCAGCAGGACATGCTGTGGCCACCCTGTCTGTGCAGGTGGTGGCCGGGCACTACAATGTCCCAGCCATTGCCCTATGCCCTGTACAGATGCATCCTGGCCAGGCCACCCTGTCCGGGCTATACCCATGGTACCTTGCTCCTCATTATGCACATTGGCAGGCCAATACTGGCAACAGTGCTGGCAGTGTGGGCTGTGGAGGGTGTTTGCAGTCACCACACACTGGATAGACAGACACACACTCCCACACCTATGCCAGCATTGTACAACTATAGAGGTGTTTGGCAGCCCTGGCCACCGCTCCAGTCCCGGGCACAGTGCAGGCATGGCTATGGTACGCGATACTGTTGGGGTCACTCCCCAGGGTGGTAAACACTGTCAGACACAAGACCTGTAGCACACTCCACAGACATCAAAAAGGTTGCCATGATGCAGCTCAATCAGAAAATTGTACTTAACTTCGGAATTGCTATCTGACAGTAATCATAGCAACCTTTTGATAGCTGTGTACCGTTTTCCCATGTTTAGGATGGCATTGCTAAGGTATGCAAGTGCTAGTATTGGGAGATGCACGCAGGGCCCAATGTCCTGCCTCTCCAGGAGGCATTGTATAATGGAACTCGTGGGTGCTGGTGTGTATGCCCTTGTTGGCTGCTGCTTTACGGCAGAGGTTCCCAACTCCAGTCCTGGTGTGCCAAACACTGTTCGGGTTTTCATGCTGTCCCTCATGAATATGCATGAGATACATCTGCATACTATGGGGGCGGCGCATAGAAATGCAGCACAGGCATCTTTATTAGAGGCAGCATGGAACCTGAATGGTGTTTGGCCCTCCAGGACTGCATTTGGAGACTCTACTCTAGGGTATGCGCATGTTTATGGTGTCTGTGCTCTGTAGGGTAAAATGTAGGTGTTTTGGGCATGTTTACATCATCTGCAATAAAGGTTCTGTCTGTATTAGCATGTTTTAGTAGTGGGTAAAATATGGGGACTGGGTTGACAGGAACCACAGCTGGGACTTGAACCTGTGACTGTATGCTTCTGAACACACTGGCTGTGTGCACTGCACCACTGTGTTGCCACAAAGAAAGCGCATTCCCTGGTGATGCCATGACTGTTCATCAAAAAAATAGCTCTGGGTCTGTTGGAGCAATAAAACTAAACAAAACAAAATATTACTCCACTCTCTCACTATCACAAAAAATACAAGAATTTCAGGGAACAGGTCTCAGACTGTATTGGGAATGGAACCCAGGAGGTATACCTCTGCTGTGATTACCAAACCGCTCAATTGCATCAAGGACCCCGTATATTCCCTCTTCTTGGATGTTTATCTTTTCAAGGCAGAATTCAGTCCCAACGATAAACTCAATAAAGCTTAACTTTTCCGCTTAAATGCAAAACTCGCTGAGACACAAATTCTGTCACTCTTCTTTAAAAGTTAAACTCAATTCAAAAAAGTGTGAACAACATAGCTGTAAGCTTATCTGTAATGGTGTCAGAGGTAGAATGCAATCCCAACGCCAATCGTGCGCACTTGTGCGTTTCACCGCGCAAGCGGTTTCTTCGAGGGATTCCAGCTCTATAATCATACCAGTCTGACATGCGGCTGTTCAACTCAATAAGCTCTACAAAATAATCATAAATAACAGAATCAGTATTTTTTGTAAAAGAGCTGTAGTTGAAGATTACATACTGCGATAAAAACCTTTATCACTCTCAGAACCATTCATACCATTTTTCTCCCCTCAACTTGCACACCATGTCAATGTTGTGTTTGGGCTCCTGCCATCAGTATCCCATACATAGCTATGACCTACACATGTGGTTGGTTGCAAACAGTGGCATATGCATGGTCCTCCTGTGTTCCACCTTCTTGTGGCATTATCATCCACTACATAGGTGCATGCTGACCTAGTTGGTTCCCTACATTGCTTCTCTCTATTTATGTGGCCTATCCTGGAAGTCCCAGGTCCTTGCTAATGGGTCTTTTCTGCTGCCACTCCATGAGTAATGTGAAACCTTGTCCTGTGTGTACACCTTTGAAATTCTCTAGGGGCACCATTCTAACAGTTGCATGTCACTTCTGCAAGTCATTACTTATTACCTCCTAGTGCCACCACAACTTATGTACCTAGTTTATGGCAGTGATACATTGCTATGTCCTATCTGGGCCCAGTAGGGGTGGATTCCTTCTGGTGTTGCTCTATATTTCTGCACTAACTAGGTGATCATTGTAATCTGAATATGTCCAGAACTGTGGGATAGGGCCTTGCAAGGATAGATGCATGCCGGCAAGGTTTAGTCTTACCAATCTGTGCCAATGGCTTATGGCATTTGCACACATCTCCATATGACACCAGATACACATCTTTGTGCCCTCGCCATGTGTCATCCCTTTCCAGATGTCCTCCCTTACTGATTGGCAGACCTTGCTATGGCATGGGCTGGGCCAGCAGTGTGTATGTGTGTGTGTGTGTGTGTGTGTGTGTGTGTGTGTGTGTATGTGTATGTGTATGTATTGGACTGTGGGGGGGAGGGGGTGCTGCTATTTGGCAGACAGTGCATGTGTTCATGGCAGTGCCCTCTTATCTGGGTCAGGGGATTGGGTGCCTTGGGCAAACCCTTAACCTTCTAGCACTTCCCTTGTGAATGTTTTGGTACACTCAATGGTTGTGGTCATCAGGACACCACCTCTACTAATCCCATCCTGTTTGGGGGCCTTATGCCTTTGCAATATTTTCTTTGTCTTTGTAGGCCCACTCTCCTTGTTAGGTTCAGAGTATGCTTCTGGAGGTCTGAGTATATGTAGCTGCTCAGAACTATGGCATTTTTTGACTGTTGTTGCCCTTTGTTGATGCTCAGATGATGCCCTAGATGACAGCCTAGACTCATATAATGTTTGGCCCAGCCTTGACTGCCATACTTCCCTGCCTACAAACTAGGTGTCACCCAACAGCTAGGTGCCCCCTGTGAGATGCCTCTATAGGTGTGCAAAGATTGTCTTACCTGAGTAGGCCATGCAGAACCTCTCCCAAACACTTCTTGCTGCAATGTGAGGAGGCCAGTGTCATCCAGGGGGTTAAAATACCTCTTCATTGGTGAATATCAGCCTGCAGAGCATCAGAGTTAAAGCTTTGGTGAAGTTGGTCTGGCATGTGACTATCAGTGTGCTTCTCTGATATTGTGCATGGGGACACATGGAGATCAGAAACATGTGCACATGATCTGCATTGTGGGGGGGGGGAGGTGCAGGTGCAGTATATGTGGGCATTTACAAATCCTGTGACACCTGGATGTGCATCTCACACTTGCATCATTGTTGTCTGTGTTTGTACTGTAGCCTCCTGATGTATCTTCTACAACCATTTGATGTGGTCGGTGGGGATGGCCATCCATCCTGACTTTGGAATTCATATGCACATCATCACTGCTGCTGCTCACTATTGGAACTCTGCACATGTACAATACCTTGTTTTCCATCACATACATCTGCAACTCTTCTCTGCACATTTCTTTTTCTAGGTTTATTTTTGGAGGCAGAGATATATTGATTTTGGAACAGCAGTGCACATACATGGTGTCTCTTCTAAAATCAACATAGTTGGGCCAGTTTTCAAAGCTATTAACTGCCTGGCCAATTAGGGGCCAATCTGGATAAGTGTGCTGATGACAGTCAGTGGCACTGTCCAGATAGTGCTTCTGAATTTCTCCATAGATTACCTCAGCAGCATCTCGTTACTACAGCGGTGTCCTATGGACTGAGCAAGGGCGGTACCATGCTATCTGGATATGTGCTGTCCATATTTGGATAGCATAGATTTTCAGTTTAGACTTATCTATCCATCTAAATCTGGATAGCATAGATTTTCAGTCCTATATTGCTGTTAGGATAAGTGCTGACTAAAAATCAATGCTATCCATTTATGGTCAATCCAGAACTTGTGGTAGTATTTTTTCAGGGTATAAAATACAATATGATATGTGTCCACATAACTCTTCTTCATAGGGATATGTGCTCTGAGTAGGACTTATGCAGACTTTTGTGATCCACATATGGTCAGCATTTATCTGGAAAGCACCACTCGATTAGGATATTCAGCAGCAGCTACTATCCAGATATTGTCGTTGAATATTCCACCAGTATTTAAGTACCTTGGTTGACTGCCATGGTGTTTGGATATTGGCCATTTTTAAAATACGGCCCATTAAATCTAAGTAATGTTTGTTTTCATGAGTAGAAAGTATTGCCAGTTCTTCATCACTAAAAGTCTGAATTAAGTTCAGAAGCTGACATTGAGAGGAGGTTAGTGAGGAAAAATCAGTGGGAATATTAAAACCACCCATTGTTGTTAAGTGTCACGAGTTGGTGTTGACTCATGGCGACCCTCTGGATAGTTGTCCTAAATTGTGTTTGGTCTTCAATCAGGCAGCTAATTGTTGACAGATCACCCATAGCTGCTGTTACTGTATCGATCCATCTCATTGCTGTCCTTCATCTTTTGCATTGACCTTCTATCTTGCCAAGCATGATGTCTTTCTCTAATAATTTCTCTGTTCACATGATGTGTCCAAAGTATGAAAGTCAAAGTCTTGTCATCTGAGCTTCTAAAGAAATCTTAGATTTAATCTTCTCTAGTACTGACTGGTTTTTCTTCAGGCAGTCCATGGTATACGCAGTAATTGCCGCCAGCATTGTAATTCAAAGGCATCAATTTTCTTCCTGTCTATCTTTTTCACTGTCCAATTTTCGCATCCATATGATGTTATTGAAAATACCATGGCTTGAATGAGTCAAATCTTTGTATGGAGAGAGACATGTCTGCTTTCAGAATCTTGTCTAGGTCCTTCATAGTCATTCTGCCAAGAGCAATGTGTCATCGGATTTCTTGACTGCTTGTGGCTTCTTTATTGATAGTTGATCCAAGTAGGTTAAAGTTGTCCACAATTTCCATTTCTTCTCCATCAACAGTGAACTTATTGATTTTGCCTGTTGTCATGATCTTTGTCTTCTTTACATTAAGGTGTAGGCCCATTTTAAGACTATTTTCCTTTATTGTGAGAAGAAAATGTTTCAGATCATCTTCACTTTCAACCAGTAATGTGGTATCATCAGCATAGCGAAGGTTGTTGATGAATCTCCCACCAATCTTCACATCTCTGTTGTCTTCATACAGTCCTGCTTCTCTGATGATTTGTTCTGCATATAAATTAAAAAGGTAGAAGGACAGTATGCAACCTTGTTGTATACCTTTGCTGATTTTAAATCATTCTGTTTCTCCTTGTTCCGTTCAAACTGTTGCTTCTTGATCAATGTACAGATTGTGCAAGAGAATGATCAGTGAATCGATTTTGCAGGCAGTCTTTAAAATCCAGTGGTATTAACTCAAAGTCATATTTTGCTACATTCGTGGGTGGCTTGATCTTTTTCAACTTTAGCTTGAGTTTGTATACTAGTAGTTGGTGATCTGTGCTACAATCAGCTCCAGGTTTTGTCTTTGTTGATGTTATAGAGCTTTTCCATCATTGACTGCCACAGATGTAGTCAATTTGATTTTTGTACAATCCATTGAGTGAAATCCATGTGTACAGTTTAACTAACTCCAGGGACTCAGGGCCGGATTTACCTATACGCCATGTACGCCATGGCGTAGGGCCCACAGCCGGCAGGGGCCCACAAAAAAAGAACCAGGTAATTTTTTTTAAACACAATTAAAAAAAACAACCTGGTGGCTGCCGCCGCGGGGCCCCCTCTGCTGCCGCGGGGGCCCCGTCTACAAGCTGAAGCCGTCGGGTCGGGTCGGGTCGGGTCTCTCTCTCTCTCCCTCCCTCCCTCCCTCGCTGCAGGCTGCGAGAGACGCGAAGATAGAGCGTCTCCTCGCGTCTGTGTTAAGCCCACAGGGGCTGATGGGATTTCCCATCAGCCCCTGCGGGCTTAACACAGACGCGAGGAGACGCTCTCCCTTCGCGTCTCTCGCAGCCTGCAGCCTGCAGCGAGGGAGGGAGGGAGGGAGAGAGACAGACCCGACCCGACCCGACCCGACCCGACGGCTTCAGCTTGTAGACGGGGCCCCCACGGCAGCAGAGGGGGCCCCGCGGCGGCAGCCACCAGGTTTTTTTTTTAAATTAAATTTTACTTTAGGCCGGGGGGGTAGGACTGGTAATGGGCTATGGGGGGGGGGGTAGGACTGGTAATGGGCTATGGGGGGGGGGGGTGGGACTGGTAATGGGCTATTGGGGGGGCTGGGGCTGGAAATGGACTGGGGAGGGGGGGTAGGGCTGGTAATGGGCTATGGGGGGGGTAGGACTGGTAATGGGCTATTGGGGGGCTGGGGCTGGAAATGGGCTGGGCTGGGCTGGGGGGTTAAGGCTAGAGGTGGCCTGATGGGGTTAGGACTGGTAATGGACTGTGGGCTGTTGTGGGTGCCTAGAACTGGCAATGGGCTTTGGGGGGGGTTAAGACTGGTAATGGGCTGTGGGCTGATGGGGGATGTCTGGTAATGGGCTATGGGGGGGGCTAGGACTGGAAATGGGCTGGGGGGTTAAGACTGGAGGTGGGCTGATGGGGTTAGGACTGGTAATGGGCTGTTGGGGGGGGTTAGAACTGGTAATGGGCTTTGGGGGGGTTAAGACTGGTAATGGGCTGTGGGCTGATGGGGGTTGTCTGGTAATGGGCTATGGGGGGCTAGGACTGGAAATGGGCTGGGGGGTTAAAACTGGAGGTGGGATGATGGGGTTAGGACTGGTAATGGGCTGTGGGCTGATGGGGGGGGGTAGGACTGGCAATGGGCTATGGGGGGCTGACTGGAAATGGGTTGATGGGGTTAGGACTGGAAGTGGGCTGATGGGGGGTTAGGACTGGTAATGGGTTATAGGGGGGGCTTAAACTGAAAATGGGGTGATGGGGGGTTAAGGACTGAAAATGGGGTGATGGGGGTTAAGGACTGTAAGTGGGGTGATGGGGGGGCTAGGACTGGTATTGGGTTGGGGGGTTGCTAGGACTGGAAATGGGCTGATGGATGGCTAGGGCTGGAAATGGGCTGATGCAGGGACTAGAAGGGAATGGATGCTGGGTGAGGCTGGAACTAGAATGGAGCTGATGTTGGGGGAGGATTAGAATGGGATGGGGCTGGAAGAGTAAAATGGAGAAGGGAAAAATATTTTGTGTGGGAGGGATAAAAAATCTACAATTGGCCGGGTATTGGGAGAGTAAGTGGGGATTGAGGATGGAGGGGTAAAATTTGAGTGGATGAAATAGGAATGAGGAAAGAGCAAAAGGAGAAAGATTAGTATGTTAAAGCAGATGTAGAGAGAGAATGGAAAAACATCTAGAAGAGAGAAGAAAGGACAAATGGACAGCAGACGATGGAGAGTTAGCAGAAGACACGAAGAAACCAGAAGAAAGTGGCTGGAGCAATTGCAGCTGAAACAAATGCACAAAAGGTAGAAAAATATCTCTTTATTTTGAATTTATTAATTGGAATATGTCAGCTCTGGTAAATGTGCATCATTAACATCTGCGCTTTGTTTAGTACAAGAGCAAATTAATGTATAGTTTTATTTCTACAGTGTTGTACATTCCAAGTTTGGCTTTTGGGATTCCCAGTTTAATTATTGTCTTCCTATTTCTAAATTGTGATTACTTGTTTGGTGATGGTCTATGTTCTGCATGTGTAACTGAGCTGAGGTGTTCTGTTTATATAATTCCTATTTGACATTGCCACTTGTTCTCTTTCCCAGTAGGTCATGTATTGTTGTTCTCTGAAATGTATTGGTTTAATATTTGCAGTGTTGCCTTTTGATTGGTAGAGTATGGTGCTTTGTGAGTCCTGGTAGTGCTGTTAGGATACGGCGGGTTTACTATGGGCAGTGTTTGTAGTAGTTCCTAATGTGTCTGGCAGTTGGCACTGGATTATAGTAATGTAGAAATCTTTTAGTCTTTCTTTATCCATACACTCATTAAGAGGCACGTTTACTAAAAGTTAGTATATGGTAACATTATGCAAATATTTATGCAAATGAGGCCCCTTATGCAAATGAGGTCCGCACCCCCCTTGGGCCGCCCCTGCTGGGGGCCCACAATTTTTGTTGGCGTAGGGCCTCACTCAAGGTAAATCCGGCCCTGCAGGGACTGCACTGTCTCTGTAGCCACAGTGTGGTGCAACAGACACAGCCAGTGCCTGTAAGACCAGAGGGCCACAGGTTTAAATCCCAGCTGGGGCTCCTGCCAACCCAGTCCCCATAGTTTTACCCACCACTAAACAGTGATAGTAAAGATACTCCTTTATTGCAGAGAACATACGCATGGCCTATATTTTACCACACCAAACACAGACACCAGAAACAGGCACATTACCTATAGCAGAGTCCCGCAAATGCAGTCCTGGAAGGCCCCACACCATTCCGGCTTCATGCTGCCTCTAATAAAGATGCCTGTGCTGCATAGATATGCACCACCCCCATGGTATGCAGATGTAGCTCATGCATATTTATGAGGGACAGCATGAAAACCCGAACAGTGTTTGGAACACCAGGACTGGAGTTGGGGAACTCTGCCGTAAAGCAGCAGCCAACAGGGCCGCACACCCACCCACAGGCCCCATTGGCCAATGCCTCCTGGAGAGGCAAGACATTGGGCCCTGCCTGTATCTCCCAATACTAGCAGTTGCATACCTTAGCAATGCCACCCTACACCTGGGTATATGGTACAGAGCTATCAAACGTTTCCTATGATAACTGGCAGATATCAATTCCTACATTAAGCACATTTTGCTCATTGAGCTCCACCATAAACAATCATTCTGATGTCTGCGGTGTGTGCTGCAGGTCTGGTCTCTGACAGTGTTCACCACCCTGGGGAGTGACCCCCCAACAGCCTTGTGTACCATATCCATGCCTGTACTATGCCCATGACTGGTGTGGTGGGTATGGCTGCTGACCGCCTCTATAGTAGCACAATGCTGGCATAGGTGTGGGGGTGGCTGTCTGTCTATCCCAGGGGTGGGCACCTCCGGTCCTGGAGGGCCGCAGACCAGTCAGGTTTTCGGGATATCCCTAATGAACATGCATGAGATATATATGCATTAGAGATATCCTGCCAACCTGACTGGTTTGTGGCCCTCCAGGGCTGGATTTGGAGACCCCTGCCTTACACCTCTGTCATTTAAGATCATGAGTGGGCAAGGTACAGATGTCCTAGACATTGAAAGGGTATATAGAATGTGTCACATTCCTCCTCGATTCTCACCACCACCAAAAAGTTGTCTAATAGACAATTTTTTGGTGGTGGTAAGAAGTGAGGAGGACTGTGACACATTCTATCTAACCTTTTTGATGTCTTGGACATCTGCACCTTGTCCACTCACAATCTTAAATGACAGAGGTGTAAGGCAGGGGTCTCCAGATCCAGCCCTGGAGGGCCACAAACCAGTCAGGTTGGCAGGATATCTCTAATGCATATATATCTCATGCATATTCATTAGAGATATCCCGAAAAACCTGACTGGTCTGCGGCCCTCCAGGACCAGGTTTGCCCACCCCTGGTCTATCCAGTGTGTGGTGGCTGCAAACACCTTCCACAGTCCACACTGCCAGCAATGTTGCCAGTATTGGGCTGCCAATGTGCATAATGAGGAGCAAGGTACCATGGGTATAGGCTGGACAGGGTGGCCTGGCCAGGGTGCATCTGCACAGGGCATAGGGCAGTGACAGGCACATTGTAGTGCCCGGCCACCACCTACACAGACAGGGTGACCTCAGTATATCCTGCTGAGAGCTCACTCTCACGCTGACTGTGCAGTGACCACAGCATGGCTAGGCACTCCCATGGTGCTATCTAGTATTTCTCTCATGTGATAAATATGGGTTTCCTTTTGGGGCCCAGTCACTGATGTATCTGCTTGCTGTGTATGCTGACATCCCAGTTCTGGGTGCAGGCATCTCCACTGGGCACTAGCAGACTGTTTGCAGCTGGTAGGTGTTGTGATGGAGTGGCTTGCACCAGGGAAATATCAGATAGTGGTGGGGTGCAGCATACCATATCCAGGCCTAATGTCTGTTTGCTATTGTGTTATGGCTGTGTACAGAGCTGCATTGACTGCCCTGTGGGGGTGTCTGTTCCTCAGCAGGGCTAGGGGGTTAATGTTCCCCTCTACTGCCACCTTTGCAGGGAGGTAGGCTGTGGATCTTTTGATGGGAGACCCTGTTTGCCACCCTCAGCCCTGGGGGAGGAGGGGGGGGTGGTGGTGGTGCAGCATGGGGGCTACACCTGACTGAAACAGACAGAGATGTCCAAGGTGTTCCTGCAGAAACTACCTATCTCACACAGTAACACTGCTTTGGACCTGCGCCATGGCCTCTTTCAGCCATGGACGGTGCTGTGGACCTAGTGCTGGGCGCCTCACTGCACCCTCAGGGTGAGCACAGTACCCGCACAATGTGACGGTGTGTAGCTACTCTGTGCCAGTACAACACACGGTCAGTACCCCCTATCAGGCCGAGGTGCTGTGGGGGTGCACATGGTCAGTTCCCCCTACCAGGCCGTGGTGCTGTGGGGGTGCATTCCCCATGGTGTGTATCTGTGGACAGCTGATTTGCATGTGCAGTGCATCATGGGTGTGACTGGCACAATCCAACCCTGTGAAACTCCAGCACCTGCTCACAGGCTCTGATAAACCATAGGCCATCACACGTACATCTGTTAGCATAATGCATAGGTGCAAGACACCCTACAGAGTCTGTAATATAAGATGCCCACACTGGTAAAAACACACGTACCCACGCACGTAAAAACACACGTACCCACGCACGATTGTATGCGCGCAGCTACGCACGGGGCTACGCACGTACCAACGCACGCAGCCTCGCATGCAACCTCGCACGCACCAACGTACGTGGCTAGGCACACTCCGAGGGTGTGTTTCTGACACCAATACTCAACGTAACAAAAAACAAGCCTCCTCGTTCCCTCTGTAATGTACAGGGTGATGCCTGGGACAGCCTTCTGCGTTAGGCACACTGGGGACTCAAACCCATGCTGCCTGTAACCATTGTGCTACAGCTCTGTTTCAGTGCTTTGTGTCTGTACGTCTTCTTATGATTAACGCGCAGTAACGCGCCACCGCGCCCGGTAACGCTCGTTAATTTTGTGAACGCGCGTTAGTGGTGACGATGTACCGCCCATGTCCTTATTTGGGGTTTCTGTCACTACCGCGGCTCCTAACGTGAATTGCACTAACGCAGTTTAGTGAACATACCCCTAAGTGTTCACTGACTGCATTTTATTTCATTACAGTTCTTGCAAGTTTCTTCTTTATTATAAATGCAACACCATTTCTTTTTTGTCTTTCATTTCCAGCATAGTAGACCATGTGATCATCTGATGCAAAGTGCCTGATGGCAGTCCATTTCAGTTCACTGACACCCAACAGATCAAGTTGTACACGTTCCATTTCATTCTTGAACACCTCCAACTTCCCTTGGTTCATGCTTTGTACATTCCATGCCCCAATATGTAAAACATCTTTACAGCTTCTGACTCTCATTTCATGCACAACTACATCAGCAGTCAGACGTCCCGAGGGCTTTGATCCACCCACATCATAAATGCTGGCTTTACTCTGAAAAGTCTTTAGTGCCTCCCCAGTAGCTAGCTGAGTGCCTTCCGAACTGGGGGGTCTAATCTTCCTGCACTATAATGCAATTTGTTTTGTTGTGACTATCCATTGGATTTTCACGGCAAGATACAGAAGTAGATTGCCAGGCCTTTCCTCCATTCAGTTTAAGTTTAGGGTCATTGGCGTTGTCACAAGAAATGTTAATGTAGCTGGGTTTAAAAAAGGTTTGGACAAGTTTCTGGAGGAAAGGTCCATAAACCATTATTAAGAAGGGAACCAGGATATCAATGCTTGAACCAATACAAGCATTGTGGAACCTGTGTCCCTTGGGGAAACTGCTAGGTACATATGACCTAGATTGGCCACTGTTGGAAACAGAATACTGGGCTTGATGGACCTTGGTCTGACCCAATATGGCATATCTTATGTTCTTATGTGATTCTCTGCTGCCAACATCGTCCCATTCTGCTGCTGTCCATATGGGTTTTCATGACAAGATACAGAAGTAGATTACCAGACCTTTCCTCCACGCAGTTTGTTTAGTGTTGTTGCCTTTTATTTATTTAGTATACATTTGTATACCGCTACTTCCAGCAATCAGCAGTGGTTTGATTACAGATTGGAAATTGTCAAATCATGACAGGAAATTTTTGAGGTATAAACACATTGATTAGACAGGAAAGCACAGCACACAGAGAACTATTTTACAGGGAACATGGGCTATGGAGGGTTAAGTGGCTTGCCCAAGACCACAAGGAGCACCTGTGGGACTAGAAACCCCAGTCCTTCCGGCCCAAGGTTGCTGTCCTCTAGTGGGATTTGAACCCCTGACCTTCCAGCCCGAGGTACCTTGCCCCAACCACTAGGCCGCTCCTCCACTCCACTCCACTCCACTCCTCCACTCCACTCCACAAAATTGTAACAGAAATGTAATCCTCCGCCGCCACACTGTCCCATTCTGCTGTATCATTAGCCAATGTCACATAAGGCCATAATAGCGGTGTATGTCACAATGTTGGCCTCTTCCTCACTATTGCAAATGAATTCCCCCTTAGGTTTTGTGGATCTAATGTCCAGATGCCTGGGTCACACTATTTAAATAGTGCATATGCGCTGTTTGCCTTTTTCTCTCTGCCTGCACTTGTTGCCATTTCTTAATACTTCTAGTTTTTTGGGTTTTTTTGTTCTTCATTTTCTCATTTGCGTTGATTTTGTTCAGAGTAATATGATGAATGAGGTTTGTATAGTAAATTATCCTCCCATTTTTTTCAGAGCTCTTTTTTCAGTAATCTCTCTTACTGTCATTTCCCCTTACAGCTTTGGTGCATTCTTCTGATGTCTGTCTTGAATTTTGAAAGGGCGTGCATCACTATATAAAAGATTAGTGATATTTTTATATGTAGGTACACGGATTTCTTTCCCCTTTTTTCTTAGGCTACAAACTACTAGCCCTCATTATGTTTACAATAAGATACTTTTGTTATGAGGTTTTTAATATTGAGCTTAATATTAAGATGCCATTCGATTGTTATGTACTTTTTGGTGCACCCACACAATTTGGACAAACTACTATATAATATTGGTTATCGTATACCACTCAGTTTTACATGTTCTCTAAGAGAACTGTTACACTTAATATCTCAATAGATGGTAACTTCTACCATTGATTGTATCTGTAACGCCATCTATTTTTTATATTTAAAGTTTTTATTGATTTTAAACAACACATTCCAGTACAAACAAGAATGAGAGATAAAAGATGGCACTTCAATCATAAGGAAAAAAGAAAACCATACAATAATCCTTACCATCAATTTAGATCACAATATAGGAAATAAAAGGGGGCCCCAGGGAATAAGAAAAAAAAGTGGAATAAATGCTTATCCCTAAGAAAACAAAACATATAGCAGGGTGAGAACGTACGTGTCAGCCATATTAGATGCAGTATTAACCACAATCTCTTCTCTAGCCACCAGAAAATCCAACAGTTGACCAGGCTCAAAAAAGAGAAACACCTTATCCTTATACAAGAAGGAAACCTCAAAACAAAAGTCCCACCTAGGGAAAGGACCCTAGGTTGAAGCCCAAGGAATTCCTTTCTCCTCAGTTGGGTAACCCGTGAGAGATCAGGAAAAACATACACTTTAGAACCTAGAAAAAATACATTGAATTTTCTGAAATACGAACGTAGAACTACGGACTTATCCGGTTCCAAGGCCAGGGTCACAAGCAAAGTGGGCTGCTCAGTGAGCACCTCAAGGGAATCCTCCAGGAGTGCAGTCAGATCCCTGGGACCCTGAGGTGAATTCCCTAAAGCAGAGTCACAAGGGCTGGTAAGGACAAGTACTGAGCTCTTACAATGGGAGCAAATTATCCCCAGGAAGTTTCAGTACCTCCTGGAAATAATGGAAATACACCATATCAGAAACAGACACAATAGGAGATTTAGGAAAATTCAACAGTCTCAAATTATTTATTTAACTAGGCTTATATACCACTTTTCTACCAGACAAAGCAGTGTACATTCAGGTACTGTATATATATTTTTCCCTTGTCCCTAAAGGGTTCATAATCTGATTTTGTACCTGAGGCAACAGAAGGTTAAGTGGCTTGCTTAAAGCCACAAGGAGCACCTGTGGGACTAGAAATCCCAGTCCTTCTGGCCCAAGGTTGCTGTCCTCTAGAAGGATTTGATCCCTGGCTCTCCAGCCTGAGATAACTTGCCCCAACCACTACACCACTCCTATGAACTTGATACTCTAGGTTTTCTGCTTTCCTAGTAAGCAAAGTCTTGTCCTTTATATGGGCAGCACACAGTCCTTGAAGCTGACCAAGCTCTACTTGGCCACTGGCTAGTCGATCAGCCTGTTCCTCCTGGATCCATGTAACCTCAGAACAGCATTTTTTAAGATAACAATTCAGTATTCACTGTTCTTGCAACAGTCATTAGAGAGGTATTCGTAGTTGCAACAGCATCCCATAGCACTTCTAATGTTATTGTAGCAGGTTTAATCAAACCCCTCAATGCTGGAATAAGGCCACTTCCACACTCGAAGCTGAGTGATCCCCACTAAGGGGAGCTGACCCCACTGAACATCCAGTGCCAAACACAGCCACAGCAGAGGAAGGAAAAGAAGTTACCACTGCCCTGGAGCCCTCTTCACTCCCACACACTAGTGAACCTGTTGGCAACCCAGTGGGAAGCACTCCAAAAGGCAACTCTGCACTTCCAGGTCGAGGCAGGGGGGTTCACTGCTCAGGGGACAACCATACCACAGATGAGCCCAGAGCCATAAGAAACAACTCTGTTTGCCCTGCTGGAGATGTGCTCCAGCCACGGCTGAGGAAAACCCACACGCTACCAAAGTCTTCTCACTGGGGATGTTGTTTTCAGTTGAGCCCGAGAGTAGGCTGGCTTGCTTGCGTTTCCACCACCCCATCATCTCAAAGGCGCCACAAATCTCCGTCAGAAAAAGGTATGTGAGGAGCGCCTTCGCCGCGGAGACTCTCTGCCACCATCTTGCCCCATTATCTAGCAGTTTCCCCCGACACTAGCTATTTATATAATATTTTTATCCATTTACTAGAGATAGAATTGTGTTCTTTACTTGAACATGCACAATTCCTTATTCTTATCACAATTACCCCATATAGATTTAAAGTTGACATTTCTATCCTGACACTACAGTACATCTTTGGCTATAGGGCGTTTTCACATGTGACTTGACAATTATATGCAGCTTAGGCTCCAAATTTCTTTATAACATATAGAATTTTTCCACATCACATTAGTGCCCAAATGATATTTTATGTGCCCTGATAAAAACTTTTAAATTTAACACATTATATTATATGTGTTTTTTTGTGTTTTCCCTTACTCATTACCTTTATTGTCAATTTCATTTCTGACATCAGTCATTTACTTCTCTGCTTTTTTGCAGGTATTACTGCTATTTTTTAGCAGCATATTCACAATTGGGTTTACCAAACTACACCTTTCTCAGTTGGATTAATACAACTATATTATAGTCCATCTTAGTAACTGCCTTTTTGTAAATGTGTCATTGTCTGTTCATTTCCATATTTTATATCTGATGATATATTTCATATTTTAATATATAACTGTAAAATGTATGCTGGTTTCAATTTGTTTTTATTTTAGACCCCTGATGCAGGCCTAATGGCCAAAATCTGGCCAATTTGGGTCCTTTGAATAAAGTTGATTGTTCACAACTGTTGTTGATGTGGCCATGTTTTCCTCTACTCTCTTGGTATGCCCTTCCATGCGATGTCTCATTTCACATCTCACTCAAATAGCACTGGGTGGATGTAATTGTTCTAGTTCTCAGTTAAATGTAAACAGCTTTGATTGTAGGATAAAGCAATATTTAAAAATGTTCAAATAAATAAATAAAATAAAATAAAATAAATCACCATGCACTAGGCAGAGTCCAGATGACTAATGGTAACAAAGCAGAGCAGTAAAGGACAATGCCAGCCCAAAGTCTAGCCAGCAATGCTGTATGTATTCTCTCATTCACATAGAGCCCGATCCCAGATGGGTATGTCTGGACCATCTTGATGGCCCCGAACAAGATGGGCCTGTCAGCACCTGAATCTACACCGTGGGAGCAAGACGCTCCCGCGGGTGCAGGATCAGGCACTGAGATATGGCCCAGCATGCACCTGCATCACCATGGGGACATCCTCCCCATGGCATATCTAGCCCTCTGCTGTGAGACCCTAGTGGCGGGTGGCGGGTGGCTGTGAGACCCTAGGATCGGGTGGCCGGAACTCACATGGTTTGCTGCTGTTGCTGCTGGCCAGGCGATTTAGAGTGGCGGCCAGTGCTTATTCCACCTCCAAGGTGGAATAAGCTGGCCATCCCCCCGGTGCTCCCTGGATGTACAAAGCTGTGACCTAAATTAACCCTGTATATCTGGGAGTTGGATCCGCCCACACTCCACCCACTCTCTGCCCTGAGCCACCCCTGTTCCCCGCAGCATGCACTGTGGCTCTGTGCATGCAGGGCAGCCAGAAGGCAGAATTTGGTGCAGAATTGGGCCCATAGAGTTGCTCAGTTGGCATCTTACTCAAATAGTGTCATGTTCTGGGAAGAGCACAGAAGAGCCTCGAGTATTGTATGCAATTTTCATCTCTGCATCTTAAGACAGATATCATGAAATTTGAAAAAAAGACATAGAAAAAGGACAAAATTGATAATGACAATGGGTATGATGATTGCCTTTGATTTAATTAGTGGAGGAGGGATAGTAAGGAAATCCAAAGTACTACCTTTTAACTTTCGAAAGGGAGACTATGATAAAATGAGGAAAATAGTTAAGAAAAAACTAAAAGGAGCAGTTGCAAAGGTTAAAGTTGCAAAGGTAAAACAATGTTCATTATGTTAATTGTAAACTGTTCATTATGTTATTTGTAAACCGCCTTTGATCTTGGGAAAAAGCGGTATAGAAGAAAAGTATAAATAAAATAAATAAAAAAAATAAAGACTTACATCAAGCTTGGGTGTTGTTGAAAAATACAATTTGGAAGCCCAGACCAGCTGTATTCCACGCTTTAAGAAAAGTGGAAGGAAGTCCAAAAAACTGCCAGCATGGTTTAAAGGTGAGGTCAGAGAGGCTGTTGTTGCCAAAAAAGAATCTTTCAGGAAATGGAAAAAAGAGCCAAACAACGAAACCTGGAAACAGCACAAGCACTGGCAGGTCAAATGCAAGGCATTGACAAAGCAGGCAAAGGAAGAATTTGAGAAGAAGCTTGCTGCGGAAGCAAAAATGTGAAATAAAGATTTTTTCAAGTACATTCGTAGCAAAAAACCTGTGAGAGAGTCAGTTGGTCCATTAGATGATAGAGGAGTTAAAGGGGCACTAAGAGGCGACAAGGCGATAGTGGAGAGAATGAATGAATTCTTTGCTTCGGTCTTTACTGAAGAAGATGTAGGGATGTTACCCATGACTGCAGTGGTATTTAAAGGTGCGAAGGATTGAAGGAAATATAAATACATTGGGAAGATGTATTACAACTATTAGATAAACTGAAGAGTAGCAAATCACCTGGGCTGGATGGTATACATCCAAGGGTGTTGAAAGAACTGAATTATGAGATTGCAGACCTGCTATTAGTAATCTGTGAACTATCATTAAAATCATCTCTAATACCTGAAGATTGGAGGATCGCCAATGTAACACCAATTTTTAAAAAGGGTTCCAGGGGTGATCCGGGAAACTACAGACCGGTGAGCCTCACGTCAGTACCGGGAAAAATGGTAGAAACCATCATAAAGAATAAAATTACTCAGCATGTAGATAGTCATGGCCTAATGGGAGACAGCCAACATGGCTTTAGACAAGGAAGATCTTGTCTTACTAATCTGTTATGTTTTTTTGAAAGTGTGAACAAACAGGTGGACAAAAGTGAGTCGGTTGATATAGTGTATCTGGACTTTCAGAAAGCCTTTGACAAGGTCTCTCATCAGAGACTTTTGGCAAAACTAAAGAGTCATGGGATAGGAGGCAGTGTACTACTGTGGATCAGGAACTGGTTAAAAGATAGAAAGCAGAGGGTTGGGCTAAATGGCCAATTTTCCCAATGGAGAAAGGTGAATAGTGGTGTACCCCAGGGATCTGTGCTGGGTCCGCTGCTTTTTGACATATTCATAAATGACCTGGAAAGTGGAATAACGAGTGAGGTTATCAAATTTGCAGATGACACAAAACTATTTAAAGTTGTTAAAACCCAAGAGGATTGTGGAAGCTTGCAAGAGGATCTTGATAAATTGGAAGACTGGGCATCAAAATGGCAGATGAAAGTTAATGTGGACAAGTGCAAAGTTATGCACCTAGGGAAGAACAACCCAAGCTACGGTTACACAATGCAAGGTTCCACATTAGGAACCACCACCCAGGAAAAAGATTTAGGCTTTATTGTGGATAACATGTTAAAACCCTCGGCCCAGTGTACAGCGGCGGTCACGAGAGCAAATAGAATGCTAGGTATCATAAGGAAAGGAATGGAAAATGAAATAAAAGATATTATAATGCCTTTATACCGTTCCATGTTGAGACCACACCTTGAATATTGTGTGCAATTCTGGTTGCCGTATCTTAAAAAGGATATAGCATTATTAGAAAAGGTTCAGAGAAGAGCCACCAAAATGGTAAAGGGGATGTAAGGATACTCCTATGAAGAAAGGCTAAAAAGGTTAGGGCTCTTTAACCTGGAAAAGAGACGGCTAAAGGGAGATATGATAGAAGTCTATAAATTAATGAACGGTGAGGAACGGGTAAACATAGATCGATTGTTTACGTTATCAGAATATAGAAAGACTAGGGGACATGCAATGAAGCTACAGGGTAAACTATTTAAGACTAATAAAAGAAAATATTTTTTCACTCAACGTGTAATCAAACTCTGTAATTTGTTACTGGAGAATGTAGTAAAGGCTGTTAGTGTAGCTGGGTTTAAAAAAGGTTTGGACAAGTTCCTGTAGGAAAGGTCCATAAACCATTATTAAGAAGGGACCCAGGATATCAATGCTTGACCCAGTACAAGCACTGTGGAACCTGTGTCTTTTGGGGAAACTGCTAGGTACGTATGACCTAGATTGGCCACTTTTGGAAACAGGATACTGGGCTTGATGGACCTTGGTCTGACCCAGTATGGCATATCTTATGTTCTTATGTATGACTCCCTTAAGGGAAGGGCTCTTCAGCCTAGAGAACAGATAGTTGAGAGGAGATATCATAGAGGTCCAGAAAATCCTGAGTGGAATACATAAGAACATAGGATTTGCTATATTGGCTCAGACTAATAGTCCACCATGCCCAGTGTCCTTTTCCAACAGTGCCCAATCCAGGTCACAGGTACCAGGAAGGATCCCAAAAGGTCAACAGATCCCATGCTGCACTTTTCTCAAGGATAAGCAGCAGATTTCCCTAACCTTTTTTAAACTCCACCACACTATCAACGTTTACAACATCTCCCAGCAATGGATTTCCGAGCTCAGATACACGTTAAGTGAAAAAAAAAAATTTCTTTGATAAGTCCTAAGTGTACTACTTTGTAACTTCATTTCATGTCCTCTGGTTTTTGGACTTTCTGGAGTAGTAAAAAAGCAATTCATGTTTATTTGTTCCACTCTGTTCATTTTATAGTCTT